>JAXIVJ010001411.1:57500-127500 GCA_036785665.1 Chirona hameri
TCCGGGAAGTCGTGATTTACCCCGTCCCCCGCTCAACGACTCTCGCGCTGACGACCCGACGCCACCCCTCCCCATCAACGATTCTTCGCGCTCACGACCCGACGCCACCTCTCCCCCCCCCCCCCCCCCCCCCCCCCTGCGCAACGACTCTGCGCTGACGCCCCGACGCCACGAAACAGAGCGAAATTTTTGCCCCCAAACTCGAAACCTAGATCCGCCACTGTCACGTTGTATCCAACAAAATGCTAGATTGTTATTAGGAATTAGGTATCGTTTCTGGAAAAAGTCATGAATTCATCATGTATTAACCCATTAGCGCCCAAACTAATTTATACCTGACATAAATGTTTTTTAGCATCACTTTCATAGGTAAACTAAGATATTCTGAAAGTTTGGTGTCTTTATCTCTTTTGGATCTTGAGATATGACAAGAGACAAAAATGACCCGCTGGGCGTTCGGAACACTGCGCCGGCCGCCGGGACGCCGGGCCGCCCGCCGTGGCTAGTGCTATCTGCCCACCGTGACAGGCTCCGTTGGCTCATCATCGTCGCTCTCACCGACGAGAACCGACACACGTGCGTCTAACGCCCCGACACCGACACACGTGCGTCCCACCGACACACGTGCGTCTAACGCCCAGCGGGTCATTTTTGTCCCCTCTAAATTTGTCGTCACGTAGAGCAGAGTTCGCCACGGGCCGGGCTGGCCCTATGGGCCATGGGCCGGGCCTAGGCCGGGCATAGGCCGGGCCTGGGCCGGGCCTCAACTTTAAGGAAATCACCGGGCTCTGGACGGGCATGGGCTGATAATTTTGAAGTAATGCGCGCAAGCTCAGGTCAGCTTTAAAATATTTTAACCAGCAGTTCACTTACATAGCAACACACTGTTGCTGCGGCTGTGGCTTTTTGTTTTTCTGGTTAGCATAGTTGGTTCATTGTTTCACATTTATAGTATACGAGTAAATATGCTAGGGTAATCATTGCAAATTTTGTGAAAATAATTATATGCTTAATCTGAACGGGCCGGACCGGGCCTGGGCCTCAATATTATGAATTTGACCGGGCCTGGTCCGGGCCTGGGCTTGGTGTTCATGGGCCTGGGCCGTGCCGGGCTGGGGGTTGGTGGGCCCGTGGCGAACACTGACGTAGAGGGGAGCCGCTACGGTCAAATCAAATTATTTTCGGGTGTACATACTCCTGGGTGATTTAACTTGATGTGCATAAGTGGCATCTTACCCAGTTATCAATACGTGGCTGCCAGTAACAGCATGTATCTCAATGCCACCGGTAGTGGAAAACGCCGCTAAATTAACTTCCACCAAATTGATCTCCTGACATTCCGAGAATGTATCCCTGACTTGGGGAGGCTCACAAGACCCTGTACGGCACAACCATGCCTCCGCGGTCACTGTCGGCTCAAAGCGGCACAACCATACCTCCGCGGTCACTGTCGGCCCAAAGCGGCACAACCATACCTCCGCGGTCACTGCCGGCTCAAAGCGGCACAACCATACCTCCGCGGTCACTGTCGGCTCAAAGCGGCACAACCATACCTCCGCGGTCACTGTCGGCTCAAAGCGGCACAACCATACCTCCGCGGTCACTGTCGGCTCAAACACCATTTGTCCACATGCTGTCAAAGTCAGAGGACAAAAACGACCCGCTGGGCCGTAATGGGTTAATATAATACCTACTATGCTAATTTAAATACCATGAAAACTCCTTATCTCGGACATTCCAAAAATCAGACGAATCAGTTTGTCCTGAAATTAATTCTGATCCAAGGGCGAATATACGGGCAAAAATCATCGGGGGCATGCCCCCCTCCCCCCACGACTGCAATCGGTCGAAAATAAACACATTTCAGGAAAATTAGTCAATTTGTACCACAACAAATCAATTTCAAAGTAGTTCTCAATGCGCAAGGAACCGAAATCTGACGAGTTTGATTTGTATTTCGCCAGAGCAAACCTCTGCAGTATTTTGAGGCGGAAGTGCCGACCCATATAGCGGTGACCGCTGCACCCCGCACACAGCGGCGGGTCACTACCTGCCGTCTGATGTGTCGATCTGCGGTGCGTCGGCGCCGGTGTGGCCCGTTTTTACCGGCCCCGCTGGCCGGTCGTCGGTGACAATGGCCGAGTCGGTATTGTGTGTGGTCAGCCTCGTTTGTTTCCGACGCCGGCCGGTCGCCATTGTGCGCCCTGATCTCAGCACACGACACCGGCGGCAAAAAAATGGCCCAGTCGGCCGCCCCACAGGAGGTGCTGACAGCCGGTCAGGGGGTGAAGGGGTGTGTTGATCGACCAGTGACGGCCCGTCAGTCTGTCAGTCCGTCAACGTGTTCACGGGGTTCAGGGAGGGACGCCCGACTGTGTTCAGATCAGACAGATCAGCTGAGTCGATAGGAGTTTCGGCCTCCTACCTCCTGGTCACTGAAGGTGTGGCAGACTGGCGAGTGGTGACGACGGAGGCCTGGCCTCGCTTGACTGTCCATACCATACACCTGGCTCTTGAGCCAAGTGCAATACGGACGCTTTGCAACAACGAACATAAGCTCAGCCGCCTGTCTAAACTGATAAGGCATAGGCAACTGCAATTAACTATATGTGTTTGCATTGCATGCGGCGATTGTCTAAACATTACAATGCGATAAATTCGCTTTACGCTCGGCCATTCTTCCAACCAATGACTTCACAAACTGTCGGTAAAGGATGGGTATTAGGTACACATTAGACATTGGTACCGGTGCATTATTTACTTGACATGTCGAACATACATCCGTCTTTTTATTCTCCCAACACAAAATGAAAGTGTTTGGCGGCCACAGGTTGTTATCCGCGCAGTTTTAGTTCAGCTTCAGAACGTGATCGTACACTTCATGTACCTCACCGACCGTTCGTGTTCCGCTGAGTTACTTCCACTCTGCAGCGGGGAGAAGATTGCCGATATTTGTCAGCGTTCCACTCAGTTGGCTGCCCTCGAGGCTCCCGCATGAAATGTGCCGTGATTGCGAGCGATTGCACTGCAGCGTAACGAGCTACATTGCGCGTAACGTGGCGCTCGAGGGTGGCTTTCACTCTGAAGCCCGGTGGCAGTTGCCAGGTGGAATTCTAGGCGTGTTTCCGGCGTCCAGGCTGCTGGGTCACGTCGGTAGATGAACCCCTAACCTGGGGATGGACCCCTGTCAGCCACTGCATCCGTTTCGTCACGCGTGAGTCCGGACTATAGCCCCAGGCTGACCAGTACATCCCGAATCAGGAGGTGTAGCCCTGGCACCCACCGTTCCATGGTGTGAGTCCGGAATCAGCCCGAATCAGGAGGTGTAGCCCTGGCACCCACCGTTCCATGGTGCGAGTCCGGAATACCGCCGCAGTTTTTCTGCAGTGCGGCCCTGATCCGGGCATCCCTTGTGATCCGGGTTGTGTCCCGGGTCAACTGCAGCTGTCGTGCCCGGCACCGGCCGTCCCGTCCAGACCCGCCTGCACGTAACCGACTGACCGCACCGTTTACCCGGGGCATATTTCAGCCTGCACAGCGGTGCCGGCCGGGCCGCGACCGCCCGCTAACGGCCCTCATCCCCCATCTGCGGATAATACTAACTGGCCAGACGACGGTGACCTATGGCTGTTTGCTGACCCGCAATTAACGATGGCCCGGATAATTCGTCGGCCGGCCATCAGCCCCGCGAGATGGTGGCATGATTAAAAAGCCGCCGCCAGCCGCCGCGGCCGGCAATGTTGATGTGCAGAGATTCTGGTGCGGCACGGCCATCGACATGATTGCATCTCACGATCTTCGCCAAATGGCCGCTCGGGCCGCGGCCGGAGAATGCAGTTGCGAGCTGAAAACGCGGCGGTGGATCGGGAGGTGAAAGGAGCGCGCCGATCGCGGGGAGGCTGAACGGCCGAGCGCAGCGCTCGACGCACCCTCAAACAAGGCTCGTCAATCCCGAACACAGGTGTGCTGGCTAGTTAAAATCGGCACGAGGATCTCCCGAGGATACATGGCATGATCACTGACCACCGGCGCGCCACACCCTGTACGGCAAGTGACTGGCACAGAAAGGAGGTGCGCCGGCGTACCCAGCTGATGGAAAATATGTGGAGTCCATGCAAGGAAACGACAAATATACACGGAAACTTAGTAAACGCGGGTCAGAGAATTTTACTCTCAGCTCTATTCGGGACTTTGTACGTGTTCTCAGAGCTAGAGCGTGGTAACCCACTGCCGCCACTCACCACTGGGGTCGAAACCTAGTAACGATCCCACTGACATGCTGGACAAGATTCCAGTAAAATGGTACACGAGAACAAAAATGGTCTTTCTGGTGTATTTTTGAAAGCAGGGGTTTTGTGACAACCGTTTCGAGAGAGCTCAGCGCATTGAATCTGCAGGTTGAGCCGGGGCTGAACAACATTTCCAAGGCAGCGCCACTCCGCACCATACAGACCACATGGCTAAGGTACACCTGTTCGGCTGTTCGGCTGTTCTGCTGTGTTCGGCTGTTCTGCAGTGTTCGGCTGTTCTGCAGTGTTCGGCTGTTCTGCTGTGTTCGGCTGTTCTGCAGTGTTCGGCTGTTCTGCAGTGTTCGGCTGTTCGGCAGTGTTCGGCTGTTCGGCAGTGTTCGGCTGTTCTGCAGTGTTCGGCTGTTCTGCTGTGTTCGGCTGTTCTGCTGTGTTCGGCTGTTCTGCTGTGTTCGGCTGTTCTGCTGTGTTCGGCTATTCTGCAGTGTTCGACTGTTCTGCAGTACACATCGGTGGAACGCTACACATTCAAAGGCAGTTGATGGGTGTAATCGGCTGGTGTTCGCCTGCTCTGTCCCGTTCTGTTTGTCTGTTCTGTTTGTCCGTTCTGTTTTGTCCCGTTCTCCATCCCGCAGTACGGCCGCTGAACACCTGCTGTACATACATACGTGCCTGCCTGGCCGGGCTGGCCTGGCATGTCTGACCGGCGAGTTACTCGTCGCCGTATAGGTATATAAGTGCACTAGTTCGTGTCTGCAGTCGTTAGTGTCGGCCGTCATTTCGGCATTTTATGACGCGGCTGTCATCGCCGCGGGCCAACTAATTATATTAATCAGCCGAATCACCGGCGATGGTGTGTGTCTGGCCGGCGTTTAGCGGACTAACCGGCCTGCCAGCGCTGTTTTACACGTCATTGGCACGCCCCGAAGTATCGTGCATTAATTGCTGATTAGTTTTGCAGCTCGACGTTAGAGCGCCGCCTCGCGGTTTGGTGGTGATAGTTCCTCTGTCCTCACCTCAGGTGAAAAAATGCAGATAACTTGTAACACGTTTTCATAAACTTTTGAGCTTATAATACCTATTAAAATAGCACACGAAGATTATTATTTACTAGAGGCTCCCGAGGACTATACGGATTCACAGGCTCCCGCAAAATAAATACTTTCTGTGAGCGGTTGAAGCACAATGAATTCAACAGTTTTCGCAATCGCAAAGCAAGTTTCCGCCATTTTTTCCATTTGGTCCTTGCTAGCTAGCTAGCTAGCCTCAGGGCTGAGGGAAGAGGAAATGGCTACCCTCATTATCGGACAGAAGAGCGTGTTTTAACTGTGTTAATGTTCCATAAAATGGAAGATAGGGTGGGTCGAGCTTCATCTAATTAGTCCTGTGCGGTTTTGCGAGCAAATGATACGTATTAGTGCTCTTGCGTGCTCTCTGGTGGTGAGTTTGATAGAATTGTCCCTCGGGGTGGGAAGAGGAGGTGAAGGGTATAGTCAAGATAACTTTAACTAACGTAGAGCCATGACAAAGGGATCAACATTTCGCTTCCAATGTAATTCCTTGTTTTTTTGTTGTATATAGAAGTTCTATAAAGGGTGAAATGTAGATGGGTAACAAGCGTATTCTCTTTATAAGGCAGTCGAACAAATGCATATAAATACTTGATACGCTTGTGTATCGATTTTGTTTTTCAGAGAACATTTCTAACATATGGCGGAGATGTTTGAACACAAGTTAAAGTATATCGCTCCAAGGACAAACACAAGTTGTGTTCGTAGTCTGTACGCTCTTCGTCCGAGCCCCCCCCCCCCACACACACACACACACACACACAGCAAGCCGTCCGCATCGTACTCTTTCCGATTTGTCCTTATCCCACTCGTTGTCACTCGACGTGAAAAATATGGGGTTCGGCCCCATTGTTAAGGTACCGATAAAAAACAAAAATCGCGACCACTCCGCAGCTCCCGGTCTCCTTCTTTACAAGATGTTAAGTCTGTCCCTTATTTTCAATCCTCAACTCGTAGTTCCCAGTCCATTATACTCTGTTCCTAGTCCTCGGTCCTTTGTCATCAGTCATCAGTCCTCAATCCTCTCACCACTCTCGGTCCCTAGTCCTCAGTCCTCAGTCCTCAGTCCTCAGTCCTCAGTCCTCAGTCCTCAGTCTTCAGTCCTCAGTCCTCAGTCCTCAGTCCTCAGTCCTCAATCCTCAGTCCTCAGTCCTCAGTCCTCAGTCCTCAGTCATCAGTCCTCAGTCCTCAGTCCTCAGTCCTCAGTCCTCAGTCCCCAGTCCTCAGTCCTCGGTCCTCAGTCCTCAGACCTCAATCCTCAGTCCTCAGTCATCAGTCCTCAGTCATCATCAGTCCTCAGTCATCAGTCCTCACTCCTCAGTCATCAGTCCTCAGTCATCATTCCTCATTCCTCAGTCCTCAGTCCTCAGTCCTCAGTCCTCAGTCCTCAGTATTCAGTCCTCAGTCCTCAGTCCTCAGTCCTCAGTCATCAGTCCTCAGTCCTCAGTCCTCAGTCCTCAGTCATCAGTTCTCAGTCCTCAGTCCTCAGTCATCAGTCCTCACTCCTCAGTCCTCAGTCCTCAGTCCTCAGTCCTCAGTCCTCACTCCTCAGTCCTCAGTCCTCAGTCCTCAGTCCCAGTTCCTCGTCCGTCCCGCCGCCGCCGAGCAGCTATGTGAAAGTGTAATTCCTGCGGACTGGCCGACGATTCATCATCGATGAGCGCCCAGACAGAACCGTAGCACGGCGCGGCCGGCCCAGACCGGACTACAAATGAACACGCTCGCCGTACATCTCTTATTTATGTTTGACTGAAGCTATTCTAAAAATTTCCGACCGATCTCTTGACATCTCCGGGCGCCGAACAGGCGGTGGGTGCTCCCATTTCGTGTTCTGGCCGTAAAGCATGTGTTCAAATTGCGTTGGTGCTCGGCGCCCAGTGATTTGTGTTTGTGGTCGATGTGTCTTCATGGTAAAGGATTGGGCATATTTCATTGTGACCTCAATCGTGTCCTGCTGCGCCCAGAAGCGCGTGAGTTTGCACAAATCAGGTAACTCGTTCATTGCTAAAGCCCGGGTTGACTGCATGTAACAACACCTAACAACACCTACACCTAATTCGCCGAATGCAGTCAGCATGTTTAGTTGCGATCCTAATGACAGGGCTGTCCTTTATCGAGAACATAATCGGTTCTGCGGCAGAGGTTTATTTAACGATCGGAATGGTATGTGGCAAAAGAGTTTCAATTGTTTTCGTTAGAACGATTACGCTGGCCTCTGAGCATGACAAATCAGAGACCTCTGTACGCCATGAAGTATCTCTAATCAGGGTACGGACCGCGGGATCACAGATAGATGGGTCACAATTATTATATTATCGTAATATGTAGCTTATTACCATACCTGTAATCATGTTTACCGGCTTATTTGACTTGTCATCGTTAATGGCATCCTGGGCTGGCATTGTAGCGTTCGACTCCTGCCTAATTTTAGCATGACCTCTCCTCAGTCTCCAATGGCAGCTCCGTAGCCACACACCCATTTCTATTCCGGATGCTAATCGGTCTTTGTTTGCAGCCATCATAAAGAGTTTGCACCCGCGGTCAGTCGAGACTCTCGTTCGGTTCGCAACACAGCGCCACTAGTCGTCTCACAGCGCCACTGCTCGTCTCACAGCACCACTAGTCGTCCCACAGCGCCACTAGTCGTCTCACAGCGCCACTGCACGTCTCACACGTCACTAGTCGTCTCACAGTTCCACTAGTCGTCTCACAGCGTCACTAGTCGTCTCACAGCGCCACTAGTCGTCTCACAGCGCCACTGCTCGTATCACAGCGTCACTAGTCGTCTCACAGCACCACTAGTAGTCTCACAGCGCCACTAGTCATCTCACAGCGCCACTTCTTGTTCTTGTTGAGTTAGGGCGCATAGCCTCGTTGGGCTCGAGCGTCCGTCACAGCGCCACTAGTCGTCTCACAGCGCCACTAGTCGTCTCACAGCACCACTGCTCGTCTCACAGTGCCGCTAGTAGTCTCACAGCGCCACTAGTCGTCGCACAGCACCACTGCTGGCCGCAAAGCGCATCTACTCACCGCACCGCGCCACTGCTCGTCTCACAGCGCCACTAGTCGTCTACAGCGCCACTAGTCGTCTCACATCGCCACTAGTCGTCTCACAGCGCCACTGCTCGTATCACAGCGTCACTAGTCGTCTCACAGCACCACTAGTCGTCTCACAGCGCCACTGCTCGTCTCACAGCGCCACTTCTTGTTCTTGTTGAGTTGAGGCGCATAGCCTCGTTGGGCTCGAGCGTCCGTCACAGCGCCACTGCTCGTCTCACAGCGCCACTAGTAGTCTCACAGCGCCATTAGTCGTCGCACAGCATCACTGCTGGCCGCAAAGCGCATCTACTCGCCGCACCGCGCCACTACTCGCTGCACCGCGCCACTACTCGCCGCACCGCGGCACTGCTCGTCCCACAGCACCACTGCTGGCCGCAAAGCGCATCTACTCACCGCACCGCGCCACTGCTCGTCTCACAGCGCCACTAGTCGTCTACAGCGCCACTAGTCGTCTCACATCGCCACTAGTCGTCTCACAGCGCCACTGCTCGTATCACAGCGTCACTAGTCGTCTCACAGCACCACTAGTCGTCTCACAGCGCCACTGCTCGTCTCACAGCGCCACTTCTTGTTCTTGTTGAGTTGAGGCGCATAGCCTCGTTGGGCTCGAGCGTCCGTCACAGCGCCACTGCTCGTCTCACAGCGCCACTAGTAGTCTCACAGCGCCATTAGTCGTCGCACAGCATCACTGCTGGCCGCAAAGCGCATCTACTCGCCGCACCGCGCCACTACTCGCTGCACCGCGCCACTACTCGCCGCACCGCGGCACTGCTCGTCCCACAGCACCACTGCTGGCCGCAAAGCGCATCTACTCGCCGCACCGCGCCACTCCTCGCCTCACCGCGCCACTGCTCGTCAGCAGTCGTCATTACACAGCAGCGGCGGCGGCGGGCTGGCGACCGACCGACCGTGCGGGCCGGCCTTTAGCCTCTCTTCTCCAGCCGCCCCGGCGGGGTCCGCAATCGCGACAATCTCGGAATTCGATTATTGGCCCCTGAATGATTACACCGGGGGTCTATATCTGTACCGGCGGCTGGAAATTTGTATGCAGAATACACATGTTTTATCTCCGGTCAACGAGACGCATTAATCTTGAGTCGGCGCACTACTGACAGAGGGCTGGTGGCCGGGCGCCGGTGGGCGCGGCACACAGCACAGATGTGGAGCACACGGAGGAGAGTTCACGGACAGGCCGCGCGCACCCCGGGCACGTTTAACGATTCTCTCTCACACACATGTTTGTTAAGATGCGATCGCCGTGATCTGTGTCACTGGCGGATCCAGGGGGGGTGGGGGCAATCCGGCCATGCCCCCCCCCAAAAGCCTGGAACATGTCTTTTGCCCCCCCCCAAAAAAAAAATATATATATATATATAAATAACTGTAATATGAGCCTCAACGCATATAAAAAACAATAAAATTCCGTGCTCTGTGAAATTTTAAGAAAAAAAAATGAACACGTTCATAAATAATGATTTCGTCGTCGACGAAGGAATAACTAGACCCACGACCAAGGGCGGATCCAGGGGGGGGGGGCGAACGGGGCCATGCCCCCCCCCCCCCCCCCAAGCCTGTTTAAGGGGGGCCAAACTATGTTTTGCCCCCCCCCCCCCCCCCCCCCAGACGTGAAATTTAATGCATGCTATATTTGCGTTTTTAGAACGGTACTGGGCATCCCAAAATTGCAGCAGTCAAAATCAAGCTAGCCTCAGTCAAAAACTGAAAAATTTCGCGCCGCTTCGCGGCATGACACAAGTTTCGCAATTGCATATACAAATTTGGAAAATTAATTCCATTAAGTGTCTTGCAGAGGCTCTCCTTGGCGGTAATTGCTGGCCCCAGGGCCAACTCTCTTCATAAAATATTATCTTTAAAGCGGGCTACATGTTTAGCTTGTCTGCCGAGTTCCGAAAAAGGCAACGCGAACGCAAAGACGCGGACTTCGGCAACCGGAAGCTGTTCCAGCGGTGCCCAACTTGTTGGCCCGAAGAGCTAATAGTGGGGACCAGGCCAGGACTATCTCCCCAAGCCATCTCCCCCAGGCTCCTCCAGATCCACAGGGACCATTTATGCGCGGAAATGTCGGTCTGCCTCTTGCTACTTTGAAACCATTTGCACCGTTACCAGTTGTTTGTTACAGTTCGGTACATAGGTATGTATACAGACTACAGTTATTATTATCATATGTATTATTGAGCGCAGACTGCCACCGGCCATCGTGATTTACTATCCGAGGCTAATGTATATGAAAAACTACCTTCATTTCAACATTTTGCATCATACCGAGATGTGCAACCAGGAAAAGGGGTTACCTGAGGCTTGGCTCCACTCACGGTCTGGTTCCAATATTAAAAATGCGTTTCCACGACCTAAAATTAAAATGTTCACGCCGCTTCGCGGCGTCACATCAGTGGCCATCGTCATAACGAAGCCATCGTCATCGTCTTCGTTTCGTCGTAACGCTGAATTGAATGAATAACATTTTTAGCTTATTATCCTCTACAAGGCTAAGAAGCTAAAAATGCCTATGTTTCTGGGTTTTATCAGGCAAACCCGAGCAAAAAAAAAATCGCGCCGCTTCGCGGCGCTAAATAACAAGTACCTACTATAACATGCAAATCCACATTAGAAATGTTGCAAAGGCTTAAATACACGCATAACAAATTGGGGTACATTTTTTTTTCGTCATTTCAGCCGACCCCCCACTCAAAAATTATCGGCGACGCCCCTGGGTACAGCTGACAATTGACATAGTTTTGTATCAGTGTAAGGCAATCTCGGAACAATACAAACTGCAAGCTGACATCCTTCCTTTTTCGATATCCCAAAAGGTCGAAAACCTAAAAAAAATGGGGAAAAAAATCGAAATCGTGTGGTTGCAAAATAAAGTGGCCCAAATCCGGGAAGAAATTCGAAATTGGGGGTAGGTAAGGTCCGCTAAAAAAACGGTTTCCCCCCCCCCCCCCAAACGGCCGGCTGGATCCGCCCTTGATCTGTGTGCGTGTGTGTGTCTCTAAGGGCGTCGCAGCAGACAGACGGAGTCGGCTGTCGACGCCTCCGGGCTGTACAAACAGCTCATTACAGCGCCGTCACTGTAGACGCGTTCAAGTGCGCGTGATAAATTGTAATGAGCCTACGAGTAAAGGTCGTTCGTACCGGAGATTCGTCGGAACAGTTATGATTGTATTCAGAATAATACAATTTTGAAGTGATATCTAAATCTTGTATCGGTTGTATCTTTTGTTTTTACCGTACAATTTCCAAATCAATGAAGTTGCACCCAGACAAATGGCTCTAACCACGATAAATGTGCCCACGTGCATGCTATCCGAGCGCTTACAAGCGGCTGAACCTTGTGTGAGGACAAACAAAACAATCCTTAAATGGATGCCACATCGTTTAAGAGGTAAAGAGCATTGAGGCGTAGCGTAGACGCTGAGTCAGAATGTGTGGAAATTGCTACCATCAGCAGAAGTTACCGGAGCCGAGCCTCGAACTTCAAAAGTTCCACGTATTCCGTGGTGGAATGTTAATACACAGCCAGCCATGTTTGAGTTCGGGCCTTCTAGGATTATTTCATAGCCGAAATGGACAAGTTTAAACTCGCATTGAAGTACGTAGGATATTGTTGAGATATTGCTGTCATGTTTTCCATTGAACACATTTGCTTTTCAAAAACCACCAGAATCCCCTATGACGTCAGTTTCCCGAGCATGCGCTCTGCACAGGCATGTCTATTGTAGTTCGCACTGCTATTCAGACACCCCAGGTGTGTGACCATGTCACCGAGTGACCTTGCGTCACCTGCTGACACGCGGGGAGGGGACAGCCCCCTCTGGGGACACCCCGGCCGGCTGACATCAGCCTTCAAAAGCTCGCCTGAGCCGCTCGACTGCCGGTGGCGGCTGGGCCGACCCGCCACATCCGGTGTTTTGTGCAGTCTGCCTGCCGGCCGACACTGGTCGACACCGACCGACAGCCGTGCTATTTGTCGGCCACAAACCGCGGTCACGTGCTGCCAAATCACAGGCCGCGTCAGTCCCGCCGGCCGCCGCGCCGCCGCGTTTGTGCAAACATGGCCGATTTTTCCCTTTGTCGTTCCGGCGCACCGGGTCGCAGCTCGGCGGCTGCAGGACGCGGGCCGGTGTTCGCTGCCCTCGCTACGCTTTCACGGCAAACTGGTCGTTATTCTTGCAAGCTTTACACGCGTGTAGATAGTTTCTTTCATTCGCTTGGTCCCTTCAATCCACTCATTTTGCATTTACTTCATACATACATCTTCCTTGATGCCTGCAAACTCATTTCACACACACACACACACACACACACACACACACACACACACACACACACACACACACACACACACACACACCTATACGTGTGTACGGTGTAAGACGAGCACCTTGTCTGCACCGTGTATCTAGAGGACCACCTGTTGCGATTGCCTGAGGCCCGCCAAAATGCAGGCACTTAAAATGAGTGACGAATAGAAGTACCCTGACGTTTGAAATTTGTTAGAATCGTTTTACGAAAGAAATGCAATGAGGTCGGAATGTCGAGGACCTCACCGGAATCCGAGGACCGGCTGTGTGAAATAGTGTACATTTCGTGAATTATGAGGACCGACAATCAGCTGATTATTCGCCCACTGAAAGTAGATCCCCGTCACAGCAAACTACCTATCCGACGGATGGGCAACTCGGTCCAGATTTCAGGAAGTATTGTTCGGAAAAATTCCGTTATGGGGTCAAACGGCTTGTCACAATTTTCTCTATTCTATGAACATATGCAAATGTCATATCTTGGACGTACCCAGGGCCCCTGTCACACGCGTCGCCAGGCATTGTGAACTTACAGATACAGATATTGATTGAGGTCATCCACGTGCAGGCAAGTAGCCAAGGGGGGGGGGGCGGGGGCGGCCGCGCCCCCTGGAGGCCAGGAGGGCCCTTTTCGGAGCGCGAGGGCTCTTTTCGGCGCGCTGCGCGCGCCGAAAAAGGCCGACGAGACCGCGCGAAAGAGGAATTCAGATGCCCTTTAGGGCCACCAGGGCCCTCTCTGAAGGCCCTTCGACGTTCAAAAGAGCCCTGTGCATGTCAGAGGGGCCCCTGGCCAGAACGAAAGGGCCCCTGAGCGGGACAGAGGGCCCCATGAGCACGTCGAATGGGCCCCTGAAAACGTCGAATGGGCCCCTAGCCAGCACAGAGGGCAGGTCGAGAGGTCCTGGGCCCTGGGCAGGTCGAGAGGCCCCTGAGCATGTCAACAGGGTGACATAGCGGCCAACGCAGTCCCTTGCCAGGTCATAAGGGCCCCTAAGCAGGTTAGAGGGTATCTGGACAGACCAGAGGGCCCCTGGGAAGTT
This sequence comes from Chirona hameri, assembly GCA_036785665.1. Lineage (NCBI taxonomy): Eukaryota > Metazoa > Arthropoda > Thecostraca > Balanomorpha > Balanidae > Chirona > Chirona hameri. Next base: position 71,243 of record JAXIVJ010001411.1, read on the forward strand.
AAAAGGGTCCCTGTGCAGGTCAGAGGGGCCCCTGACCAGACCGAAAGGGCCCCTATGTGGGTCAGAAGGGCCCCTGAACATGCCGAATGGGCCCCTAGTCAGCAAGGAGGGGCCCCAGGGCAGGTCGGATGGCCCTCGGCGCATGTCGCAAGGCGACAAAGCAGCCAGCGCAATCCCTTGCCAGGTTGAAAGGGCCCCTTAGAAAGCTAGAGGGCCCCTGGAGAGACCAGAGGGCCCCTGGAAAGTTAAAAGGGCCTCTGTGCAGATCGGATGGACCCCTGACCAGACCGAAAGGACCAATGGGCGGGTAAGAAGGGCCCCTGAACATGCCGAATTGACCCCTGGCCAGCACGGAGGGGCCCCAGGGTAGGTCGGAGGGCCCCTTGAGTATGTCGGCAGGGCGACAACGCAGCCAGCGCAGGCCGACCAGAAGAGTCGCTGGGCAGATCGGGGGGGGGGGCTCCTGGGCAAGTCAGAGGGGCCCCTGGCCAGACCGAAAGGGTGCCTGGGCCGGTCGGAAGACCCCTTGAACATGTCGGATGAGTTCCTAGCCAGACTGGAGGGGCCCCTGGGCAGGTGGGAAGGGCCCCTGAGCAGGGGCGGCGTATTGCGGGAGCAGGGTACCCAAAATACCCCCAGTCGAAAATCCCGGGGGCATAAAGGCAATTTTTCCCCCTCCCTATATTTTGGTCTGCTCAATCTGGGGGCAAAATGACCCTCCCCCACCCCTCCCTAGGATTTACAACTGGGGGGATTTAGGTACCCTGCGCCCCGCAATCCGCCGCCCCTACCCCTGAGCATGTCGGTAGGGCGACAAAACAGCCAGTGCAGTCCCTGGCCAAGTCGGAAGGACCTCTGAACAGGCCGAAGGGCCCCTTGACACACATGAGGGGCTTCTTGAAAGGTCAGAGGAGTCCCTGGTGAGACCGGAAGGGTCAAAGCACGTGGAGATCACAGATGAAGATTAGATACAAAGAGGACTTACTCCACAATACAAATATTAAAAGCGGAGCTTTCGGGTATATTATAATACCCTTCGTCAGGGTGCTACAATATACCCGAAAGCTCCGATTTTAATTTGTCCTGTAGAGTAAGCCCTCTTTGTATTATATATATCACCCACTCCACATCATGTCTTTTCTCTTCGCGGATCCCAGATGAGTCCCTGAACAGGTCGGGAGGGCGTTGAAAAGGTCAGAGGGGCCCTAGACAATCTGAATGGACCTTGGGCCTTTCAACAGTAAGAATACAGTTGTACACTATGTACAGGGAATCAAACTCAAAATTTTCGCGCCGCCTTGCGGTGCAATTTAACTGCAAATTCAATTATATGCGGGTTAGGAAAAAAAACTCGGCCCGTTTATCGGCGCATTTATGTGTTATGTTGCTACTTTCCTATGTAATTGGGCAAAATAGTTCACTTTAGCACCTTTTTTACCGCACTTTTAAACGCACAACATAACAATTTTAGAGGTCCGCACCATACGCAATGCGACGCATTGATGAGAATGCATATCCAGGGCATAAGACTCAAAATGTTCGCGCCGCTCTGCGGCGCCATTTGTTTAAGAGTTCCAGGTATTAAGCATAAACAATATTCCAAGTTGGTACAGCTGATTTCAAATTGGTGTCGCTCGTTCCAAAGTTGATATGGCAGTTTGCTAACTCCAGCTCCTAAAAGTTGGTATGGCCCATGCCATACCTATCATACTGCATTTTCCATCCTTGTAACGTGCCCTTTCATCCGTTTTTTTTTTGGGGGGGGGGGCTTTCAACGCTTGGAAAGGGGGCCCTTTCAACGCTCGGGAAGGGGCCCTTTCGAGGCGCCGCCCCCCCCCCCCCCCCACCCTGGACGAAATCCTGGTTACGTGCCTGTCCACGTGGCAGCGGCTGTTACGTGTCAAGCCAGGTAAAGCCAAGTCAAATCAAGTACTTATCATCTCTGTGTGTGTGTGTGTGTCTGTGTGTAGGGCGGGGGGGGGGGGTGGTCGGATGCCCTTTGAAGTCAATTTTTGTCATGCAATACCGATAGTCGTAATGTTAAAAATTCCCATAAGTGTGGGGGCGACCCCCACTAGGTAGCGACAACCCTGGAGCTTGCACATTGTCTGTTTATGTAGTAATGACGCGCACGGCCGCTGTAAAATGTGGTTGCTTGTACAGAATTGACCTCGGCTAACTTTACCATCGATCTGACCTGACGATATTGATGTTCCTAAGGGGGGGGGGGCGAGTTATAGGTATAACGTAGCGTTCCGCTTGGGAATATCCTGAGTAGCACCTAAATAGGTAATACGAATTCGCTAAATTGCATTTTGTATTGCAAATTGCAAATCTTGGATTTTATATCGGTAACCCCATATCACTTCAATTCTGGAGACTCCCCATTATAAGGCAATGGGCACTTAAATTCGCCTCTATTGCCTCAATTGACTCAATTTCAATTTCAAGTTGCCAAAGGTTTCAAATGCCTCATTTTGACATGTTTGGCATGAAACTGATACTCAAGATGTTCCCATCGGCGATTCTTGCCGACTCAGGTGAAATAATTAGGTACTCCGTGGGCCTTGCAGGGTCACCTGAGATCATCTGTGGTCATCAGCACTAATTTGCCCCTAACCCTCGACAGAATGGAGCCTTCAAATGTCATCATTGGATTTCTGGCGACAATGCCCGTGAGCTGATATGCAATATACCCCATTTAGGTTATTTGGTGACCTTGACCTGAGGTCAGTTTTTATTAATAGTTGAAAGAATAATGTCGGACTCAAATGTCAAGATGACATTTGAGTTCGAATGTCAAGATGGTCACCTCTATGGGGTTGCTGTGCATAACTTACGCAAATCTGTTTTTGTATTACGACTTACTTTCTATGGGCCAACCGGGAGGGTAACCCGCACTTGTCCCCGGTCCGGGATGGATCGTGGCGACGTCCCGGTTGGCCAGGCGGGCTGCCCCGAAATAATAAGACATTGCAAGCAAGTGCTTTCAACTTACTCCTTGCCAACTAAGCTTCATTATAAAAAAAGTCACAGGAATTACCTTCCTAATATCTGAATCCAGTATCCCGATAAATCATGTGCTGTGGCGCGGTGGTCAGTAGATAGCTACAACTAGCGTTTCGCGATCAAAGGGATAGGTGCTCTGATTTAAGCGTAAGCTTATGGACCAATCCTTTTGTTTTGATGGCAACGTGCACCAATGTGTCCATCCTGAATTTCACCTATTGTCAAGGCAAATAAATGTATGATGATGATGGTGGTGATATTAATAGATCCAAATTTGTTAAATATCATGGAGGATCCTGGTCAGTGGATAGGAATGATTTTGAATGGGGAAAGAGAGAATTTCCCCTTTCTTCATGCAATACAATTTTAACAAATACCACTTCCCCTCTCATTTTGTTTTAGTATCCCTGATCCTGGATTTTCTTAGAGCTTTATTTGAAGAGCTTGCCAAATTATAGGTCAAATTTTGGATACCTAATGCCAACATTCTTGATCGATCAAGTATTGTTTCCAAAGTTTAGTGAAATGTATTTGCTGGATCTTGTTATCTTTTCCAGGTATCTTGGCACAATCTCTTTATCTCTTATCACATATAAAATTAAATGAACACAATTATGTTTAAATATTCAATACTGGCATAAAAACTGTGCCAATGTAAAATCATGTTGGATTCTGAAAAATAACATACAATTTGTGGCATACCCAAACCAAAATAGCCACAGTATCATGCATCTGTAGTTCTTGTAAAATATTCAATACTGGCAAAAATACTGTGCCATGTAAAATCATGTTGGATAAAATTATTGCTCTCATATGGTCAGAACCAAAAATAATAATGGTGTTTTCTATCTTATTTGTGGAATATTGAATGATGCTTTGATTCTATTACCTACATCAAATACGCAAAACATCAATTGTCCAAAACTATTTTGCAGCACCCATGGAATCAGCAAGTGATGTCATCATGGATGAATATGGAAACATTATTCTTGATTCCTTATAACAATGGGTACAACAAATATCAGTAGATGATGCTACGTTGCATGGTTCTCAGGGCCTATTTTAAGGGAAAAACCACTGGGGGGGGGGGGGGGCAAAAAGGTACCTCCATTTTTGGGGATATCTTTTTGTGGCAAAAAGGTAGCCCCCATTTTTTCCCTCCGCGATTTTGCGACGGTCACCTTATTTTGGTATTCGAGCTTACGAAATTCACTTTTCGAATTCACATAGAAAAAGTTTTTGAGGACATTTTTCCGAGGAAAAAATATTTCTGGGGTTCAAAAACCCCCAAAAATAACAAATTCTAGATGGCCATTTGGAAGAGAATGACGTTTCTTTTCTTTTGACGTTTTGTATTTGCAATTTGCTTTGAAACTCTATTTTAAAAAATCAAACATTTATTGTTCTTCCACCAAAAATGGAATAACATGACGTCATTAAAACGTTATTATCTCCCCAAATACTTCATTAATTTCATTGAAATTTGGTGAGAAGACGTATAATTGATGTAGTATAAAGTACTATAGGTTTCACGTTGATATCTATTAGAATTTTATAGTTATTGAGAAAATCCGGTAGGTGGCAGATTCGCCCCCCCCCCCCCTCCCCCAGCGGGGCGAGTGTCACCAGGACTGCTTGAATTGCATCAGGTGCGCTGTTTTGTCTGTCATTGAAAGCAAGGGATATATCAAAACTAAAATTAAATCACTGAAGAGAAAAACTTTCGTTTTCATGAAGTTTTCTCCTAAGATCATTGTTTTTCACGTTCAGTGCCGGGAACGCGCGGGGGGGGCATACTTGTATTGCATGCCCCCCCCCCTCTCCCAGATTCCTGTGGGGGAGGGCATTTTCCCCTGATGTCCGCCTCCTGGATCCGACAGTGGGGGCGGATACCCTCCCCCCTTAGGTTTTTTGGAAATAGCGGAAAACGACGCCATTTCGCGCTGCCATTTTTGGTACAACTGCTTGCCTATCAATTGCCCAAATCCTGTTAATTTGTTTACCTTGGGTCTCCTCAGGTCAAGTTGCTAAGTCAAGTCTAGTGATTTCACCTCCAAAAATGTAAGGTCGTGCCGCAGCCATATTGTTTGACTGATCATTTAGATACTCACAGGATTTAACCAGGTCATACACACCTACAATTCTGCTATTTCGGATGATTTTTATATCAGTGACCTAAAGTGAAGTATATTTTGTGACCTCCCAATTATAAGTCATTGGGGAAATATGAAAATGTATATAAATCCACAGGAAATTGCTAAATTTGCCCAATGTTCACCAGTCCCACATCTTTTGCAATCTACGGTTTTACGGATCTACGTGGCGGATCTACGGTTAGGCAAAATGGGCAATTGCCCCCCCCCCCAACCGCCTGAAATCGGCGCAAGATCGACACATGTCCTGATATAGAAAACAATCTCTAAGCAACTTTTACTAAGGAAAGTTAGCTTTAAATCAGGTATCAATACATAAGCAAGCCAAATCCGATGCGTTTTCAGAATTGTGCGAGACTTTTTGGAAATTTCCCCCCCCCCCCCCCCCCTCCCAAACCATACGTTCTGGATCCGCCAATGCAAAGATCCATGTAGTATTTTATCCTGTGACCTCCACGAGGTAAAATATATTCACCCTGAGGTCATTCGTCATTTTTCTTCCATAACTTTGTATCGAACCAGTAAGACGCCGTAGTTGGCAAGGCATAGGGGTGCATTTTTTTCTGGTAACAGGGGCGCATTTTTTCCGGGGAACAGGGGCACATTTTTTTCCGGGAAATTGGGGCGCCGTTTCTTCGAACATACCCAGGGGCGGATCTAGGATTTTTCCGAATGGGGTGGGCGACTGACCCAGGGGGCGGCATTTTCGCCGTCAAAGGGACGCCATGGGCCTAGAGGGGCGTTAAAGGTTAATTAATAAAAATACATTTTCCTGCAAAAATTGTCAATTCTCTTACGCTTACTCATTTGCAGTTTTTTCTCTCTAAAAAGTAAAATTATAAATGTATTTATACACAGATACTGAATGTATTTGTATAGCACTCTCACATGTAGGTATGCCGTCCGTCAATAGCACGCATTTTCGTCAGCAGCACGTATATTCGAGTGCGATCGTGGAAGTGACTAATTCTGTCACGGCTAGGTCATTCACCTCTCTCTGGGCTGCTGAAATATACCCCCCCCCCCTCTCTCTCTCTCTCCTCTCTGACCTGCCGAAATCTACCTAGCCCAATTTCTGCCTGAATCTATACCTGATGGAAGTGGTAGACATTATTGTCTACCACTTCCATCAGATGCCGACGCTTCCATCTTCCACGGACGAAGAGGCGCCTCTCGTCCAAATTCCATCGTAGCCACGTCGTTGCGGTGCTTGTTGAAGTTCTTCTCCGTAGCGCCAGGGACGTAGCCAGGGGGGAGGGGGGCACGGGGGCCATGCCCCCCCCCCCCCCATCCCTCTGAGCAAAATCAATGCACACTAGATAAAATGAGATCTCTGACGACCCAACCATACCCCTCCCCCCCGTCAACAAGGTATGGCTGAGGATCGATTTTTTTTTACTACCGGGTGCCCCCCCCCCTCCCTGATAAAAATCCTGTTAACGTACCTGCGTAGGGCATTTGACAATCGCGCTCCGCCCTGACTTCTTCTTGCACCAAGAAGAGTTGGCAGGGAGAGATGTTCGAGTTGATGCATGGGGCTGGCGCCGCGACTCGTGCCAACTCGTCCTATTTACCCTTGACTGGGATGACCTGTATCGGTGGCAGCGGCCTGAGTAAGATGAAGTCAATGCGCGGGATGGACCGTGCCGATAAGTTTGTGACACGTAAATCATGACTTTAAATTCCGCCTGTCAGCAAATATTGCGCGATCGGATATGGTCCATGCAAACAGCTCTGGCTTAGCGAAGGGCGCCCGACACCTTCAAACGTAAGGTTGGAACAAATACAAATATGCGCACTCAGCTTTAGCTGACAGCAACGAGGATAGACTGTTCACCGTACTTCCAGGAGCTTCTCCGTCTCGGCATTCAACTTTTTTTAGCGGGAAAGTCATTTAGGGCAGTCCCTGCCCCGTCCGGAGTGATAAATCATTCTACCTCAATTGAAGGAACATTATCACAGAAACTATTGTTCTTCTAGTCTCCCATGAGTGACACTCAGTGGCGTGCGTAGAAATGCACAAAGGGGTCGGCTTCATGGCCATCACTTGGTCTGAGGGGCGCCTAGGTCTGAGGAAGCCCTTTGTCAGCCTGAGGAGACCCTTTGTCAGCCTGTGGGCTATTAATGTTCCGACTTGAGTGGGGCCCACGGACAGGGTTGAGGGGGATCCTCCAGCGCCCCGAAGGGGAACTTGGTCGGCCTGATGGGTCAAGTCAACCTGAGTGGTCCTCGGTCGGCTTGAAAGGACCTCGATCGCTGAAGGAGAACTCGGTCGGATTGAGGCGGGCCCTCTGCCAGTCTGAAGGGGCCCTCGCGGCGGCATGAGGGGCCCTTAGATGATTTATAGGCCCTGATAGAACCCTTGCCATGCCTGAGCGGATCCCAGGCTGTGTCCTGAGAGGGGCGATTGTCGAGGCCTGAGAGAGCCTCGCACCTCCAGTGCGGTCACTGGCCAGAGGGGCGCCGTCACTGGCCTGAAGGGTGCCGCCAATTGTCTGTGCCCATTGGCCGAAGGGGCACCGTAACTGGCCGATGGGCGGTCGTTACTGGCCGCAAGAGTGGCGTCACTGGCCGGAGAAGTGCCATCACTGGCCAGATGGGCGCCGTCACTAGCCGAAGGGGACGCTGTCACTGGTCAGATGGGCGCCGTTATTAGACGGAGGGGGCGCCGTCACTGAACAGACGGGGCGCCGCCATTGGTGTGGAGGGGCGCAGTCACTGCGGCCAGGGTCTCCGTCATTGCCGAGTGGGGCGCCATCACTGGCCGGAGGGGCGCCGTCATTGGCCTGGAGGGGTGCAGTCACTGGCCGCGGAGGGACGCCGTCATTTGCCGGTGGGGCGCCGCGTCACTGGCCGGAGAGGGGCCGTCACTGGTCAGAGGGGCGCCGTCACTAGCCAGAGGGGCGCCGTCACTGGCCGGATAGGGGCACCTTCTTTGACAGGGGATGCCGTTACTGGCCGCAAAAGCACCGTCACTGGCCGGAGGGGCGTCCTCACTGGGCCGAGGGGCGCCGTCACCTGGCACTAAGGGCGGCACATGGCTAGGTAGCGGCACATGGCTAAGGGGCGGCACATGACCAGGGGGCGGCAACTGGCATGAGGGCGGCATCTGACCTTGAGGGCGGTTGCCCCGCCAGAACGCGGTACGTGACCTGATGACGGGACCTGGCCTGAGGGCGGCACCCTGCCTTGAGGGCGGCACCTGGCTTGAAGGTGGCACCTGACCAGGGGGCGGCATCTTGGCCTGAGGGCATCACATGACCTGGAGGGCGGCACATGACGCTGAAGGCGGCACCTGGCCCAGGGGCGGCACCTAGGCCTGAGGGGCGGCTACTGGTCTGAATGCAGCAAATGTCAGATATCCAACCCTGTAAGCATGTCTATTTCCGCGCATTCGGCGCGGAATTGGTCTGCTTGCGAGGCCCTTCCGCGCCTTCGGTGCGGAGGGGGTGCAGGGGGGGGGGGGGGCGCGCCGCCCCCTCTGTATCCACCCGCAGGGGGCGGCCCGTCCCCCGCGGCCCCCTGTATCCGCCCCTAGGGGACACACGTCCCCCCCCGCCCACTGTGTTGGCGGAGCCCCCTGCCTAACTACACACCAAATGTGAACACAATCTGTTCCAGCAGTTGCCCCCACCCACTCCAAATGTGTGGGGCGACGTTTCTGATCCAACAACCCCCCGATCTCCGCCACTCTGCCGCTAATGAGCAATTGTTCAAAGGATGATTGAAATTCAAGATATTCCGGAAATAATTTAAAGATACTTATTTTGGGTTGGGAAATTCTAAAACTTACGAATATCATGACATTTGCATTGGATTTGTATACATTTATCACCAGGTAAGCATATTTTATTTTAATTGAATACCTATCAATCGGAAACTGACATGGAAAGGCTCACTGCCCCCCCCCCCCCGTTACCATGTTAAAATAGGCACTGATGGTTCTGGAGTACAATTATTCAGACACCCCTATCTTCATGTGTAGCACTCATTGTACCAATCATAAAATGTGTTGTGTTGAAAATGTGCTGTGTGTTGACACAATGTGCTGCGTGTTGACAAAATATGTTGCATGTTTACCAAATGTACCAGAGTGCCGATTTTTATCAATATTGTTAGTCACCGAGGCGTGATAAAAAACTTGTTTTTTAGAGTAATTGGCCATAAGAGCGCGAAAAGTGGAAGTGAGTTAGCCTGGCTCTTTGTCGGTGTCAACCTCGAGGTTTTTTCACCTCTGGCCAGCCCCACCGTTACCCAAATTTCCACCTACCACCTATTGCCTACCAGAGGTGCGTTACTGAATCTATGCCCTCAGCTTCATTCTCTTATTTCTTTTCTCTTACAATTTTACTTCTTTTGTGCTTTGGATGGTAGCAGATCCTTTCAAAATATAAACGCCTATCACTATGCAGCCGTGCCCCGCAGTGGCAAAAATCTGTATCCTTACTTTCCTTCTGATAGGTAACGTGGCAAACCACCGGTAAAAAGGTGGATCAATAATACAACACATCACATTAACTAATGAAACACATGAAAGCCTTACCTCCAGTTGCAGATTAATAATTTTCAACCCAGCCCCGACTCAGCACACGCGTCAACCGCACAAATATGACACAAACGTGTAGCTTACGAACGGCCAGGCCGTTGTCATCCCAATGCCTATAAGCTGATCTATAATCTGCGCTGATGACGTCACCAGGGGTACTACTTTTTGGATGCCTGTGAGTTTCCTTGTCATTAATACGAGACTTCATACTGTCTAACATGCATTATTGACGTTATAATAATGTACGTTAGACATGTATGACACTTGCGAAGTAGTGTTTCATATATTTAGCTTGCTATGCCGGATATAAGTGTTCCCCCGGTGACGTCATGACAGATACCTGCGCGGCAGGGACGGGTCTACCTTATCTCTATGACCTTGACGAACAGCTATCTCCGTGGCCTTGACGAACAGCAGGACTTCTCCGCAGAAAATATAGTTTCGTAAAGTAAGATTCAAATACCTCAAATTTCATAAGAAAAATTAATTAAATATTTCCGCCGGCTAAAATAATTAGTTATATTAATTAGGAAGTAATGAAAGCAACGAATTTCCAATAATTCTGAAATAGAAAAACAAGAGAGGTTCATGCGCGGATCATGGTGGTGCCATTCAATATGGCTGCCCCCACAGTCGTCTGAAGTTCACACACGTCAGATTGAAGCGACGTTCACACACATTCACACAATATGTGTGAAAAAGTAAGGTTTTCGTACATGTTGAGGACCATCTCAAAATTAAATCAGATGACCGAGAAGACGTTAAGTATCGGTTCTTGATTAGCTTTAAAGTCGAGGACCGGCTTTCGGTCCTCGACATACACCGGTGGTCCTCGACTTACCGGTGTGTGAAGGGCAAATGTCCTCAACATACACCGTTCACACACTCACACACACACACACACACACACACACACACACACACACACACACACACACACACACACACACACACACACACACACACACACACACACACACACACACACACACACACACACACACACACACACACACACACACACACACACACACACACACACACACACACACACACACACACACACACACACACACACACACACACACACACACACACACACACACACACACACACACACACACACACACACACACACACACACACACACACACACACACACACACACACACACACACACACACACACACACACACACACACACACACACACACACACACACACACACACACACACACACACACACACACACACACACACACACACACACACACACACACACACACACACACACACACACACACACACACACACACACACACACACACACACACACACACACACACACACACACACACACACACACACACACACACACACACACACACACACACACACACACACACACACACACACACACACACACACACACACACACACACACACACACACACACACACACACACACACACACACACACACACACACACACACACACACACACACACACACACACACACACACACACACACACACACACACACACACACACACACACACACACACACACACACACACACACACACACACCTATACGTGTGTACGGTGTAAGACGAGCACCTTGTCTGCACCGTGTATCTAGAGGACCACCTGTTGCGATTGCCTGAGGCCCGCCAAAATGCAGGCACTTAAAATGAGTGACGAATAGAGGTACCCTGACGTTTGAAATTTGTCAGAATCGTTTTAGGAAAGAAATGTCATGAGGTCGGAATGTCGAGGACCTCACCGGAATCCGAGGACCGGCTATGTGAAATACGTGTACATTTCGTGAATTATGAGGACCGACAATCAGCTGATTATTCGCCCACTGAAAGTAGATCCCCGTCACAGCAAACTGCCTATCCGACGGATGGGCAACTTGGTCCAGATTTCAGGAAGTATTGTTCGGAAAAATTCCGTTATGGGGTCAAACGGCTTGTCACAATTTTCTCTATTCTATGAACATATGCAAATGTCATATCTTGGACGTACCCAGGGCCCCTGTCACGCGCGTCGCCAGGCATTGTGAACTTACAGATACAGATATTGATTGAGGTCATCCACGTGCAGGCAAGTAGCCAAGGGGGGGGTGGGGGGGGCGGGGGCGGCCGCGCCCCCTGGAGGCCAGGAGGGCCCTTTTCGGAGCGCGAGGGCTCTTTTCGGCGCGCTGTGCGCGCCGAAAAAGGCTGACGAGACCGCGCGAAAGAGGACTTCAGATGCCCTTTAGGGCCACCAGGGCCCTCTCTGAAGGCCCTTCGACGTTCAAAAGAGCCCTGTGCATGTCAGAGGGGCCCCTGACCAGACCGAAAGGGACCCTGAGCGGGTCAGAGGGCCCCCTGAGCACGTCGAATGGGCCCCCTGAACACGTCGAATGGGCCCCTAGCCAGCACAGAGGGCAGGTCGAGAGGCCCTGGGCCCTGGGCAGGTCGAGAGGCCCCTGAGCATGTCAACAGGGTGACATAGCGGCCAACGCAGTCCCTTGCCAGGTCATAAGGGCCCCTGAGCAGGTTAGAGGGTCTCTGGACAGACCAGAGGGCCCCTGGGAAGTTAAAAGGGTCCCTGTGCAGGTCAGAGGGGCCCCTGACCAGACCGAAAGGGCCCCTATGTGGGTCAGAAGGGCCCCTAAACATGCCGAATGGGCACCTAGTCAGCACGGAGGGGCCCCAAGGCAGGTCGGAGGGCCCTCGGCGCATGTCGCAAGGCGACAAAGCAGCCAGCGCAATCCCTTGCCAGGTTGAAAGGGCTCCTTAGAAAGCTAGAGGGCCCCTGGAGAGACCAGCGGGCCCCTGGAAAGTTAAAAGGGTCTCTGTGCAGATCGGAGGGGCCCCTGACCAGACCGAAAGGACAAATGGGCGGGTAAGAAGGGCCCCTGAACATGCCGAATTGACCCCTGGCCAGCACGGAGGGGCCCCAAGGTAGGTCGGAGGGCCCCTTGAGCATGTCGGCAGGGCGACAAAGCAGCCAGCGCAGGCCGACCAGAAGAGTCGCTGGGCAGATCGGGGGGGGGGGGGGGCTCCTGGGCAAGTCAGAGGGGCCCCTGGCCAGACCGAATGGGTGCCTGGGCCGGTCGGAAGACCCCTTGAACATGTCGGATGAGTTCCTAGCCAGACTGGAGGGGCCCCTGGACAGGTGAGAGGGGCCCCTGAGCAGGGGCCCCGTATTGCGGGGGCAGGGTACCCAAAATACCCCCAGTCGAAAATCCTGGGGGGCATAAAGGCAATTTTTTCCCCTCCCCAGATTTTGGCCTGCTCAATCTGGGGGAAAAATGACCCTCCCCCACCCCTCCCCAGGATTTTCAACTGGGGGGGGGATTTAGGTACCCTGCGCTCCGCAATCCGCCGTCCCTACCCCTGAGCACGTCGGTAGGGCGACAAAGCAGCCAGTGCAGTCCCTGGCCAAGCCGGAAGGACCTCTGAACAGGCCGAATGGGCCCCTTGACACACATGAGGGGCTTCTTGGAAGGTCAGAGGAGTTCCTGGTGAGACCAGAAGGGTCAAAGCACGTGGAGATCACAGATGAAGATTAAATACAAAGAGGATTTACTCCACAATACAAATATTAAAAGCGGAGCTTTCGGGTATATTATAACACCCTTCGTCAGGGTGCTACAATATACCCGAAAGCTCCGATTTTAATTTGTCCTGTAGAGTAAGCCCTCTTTGTATTATATATATCACCCACTCCACATCATGTCTTTTCTCTTCGCGGATCCCAGATGAGTCCCTGAACAGGTCGGGAGGGCGTTGAAAAGGTCAGAGGGGCCCTATACGATCTGAATGGACCTTGGGCCTTTCAACAGTAAGAATACAGTTGTACAGGGAATCAAACTCAAAATTTTCGCGTACGCTTTGCGGTGCAATTTAACTGCAAATTCAATTATATGCGGGTTAGGAAAAAAAACTCGGCCCGTTTCTCGGCGCATTTGTGTGTTATGTTGCTACTTTCCTATGTAATTGGGCAAAATAGTTCACTTTAGCACCTTTTATACCGCACTTTTAAACGCACAATATAACAATTTTAGAGGTCCGCACCATACGCAATGCGACGCATTGATGAGAATGCATATCCAGGGCATAAGACTCAAAATGTTCGCGCCGCTCTGCGGCGCCATTTGTTTAAGAGTTCCAGGTCTTAAGCATAAACAATATTCCAAGTTGGTATAGCTGATTCCAAATTGGTGTCGCTCGTTCCAAAGTTGATATGGCAGTTTGCTAACTCCAGCTCCTAAATGTTGGTATGGCCCATGCCATACCTGTCATACTGCATTTTCCATCCTTGTAACGTGCCTTTTCATCCGTTTTTTTTTTTTTGGGGGGGGGGGGCTTTCAACGCTTGGAAAGGGGGCCCTTTCAACGCTCGGGAAGGGGCCCTTTCGAGGCGCCGCCCGCCCCCCCCCCTGGACGAAATCCTGGTTACGTGCCTGTCCACGTGGCAGCGGCTGTTACGTGTCAAGCCAGGTAAAGCCAAGTCAAATCAAGTACTTATCATCTCTCTCTCTGTGTGTGTGTGTGTAGGGGGGGGGGGGGGTCGGATGCCCTTTGAAGTCAATTTTTGTCATGCAATACCGATAGTCGTAATGTTAAAAATTTCCATAAGTGTGGGGGCGACCCCCACTAGGTAGCGACAACCCTGGAGCTTGCACATTGTCTGTTTATGTAGTAATGACGCGCACGGCCGCTGTAAAATGTGGTTGCTTGTACAGAATTGACCTCGGCTAACTTTACCATCGATCTGACCTGACGATATTGATGTTTCTAAGGGGGGGGGGGCGAGTTATAGGTATAACGTAGCGTTCCGCTTGGGAATATCCTGAGTAGCACCTAAATAGGTAATACGAATTCGCTAAATTGCATTTTTTATTGCAAATTGCAAATCTTGGATTTTATATCGGTAACCCCATATCACTTCAATTCTGGGGACTCCCCATTATAAGGCAATGGGCACTTAAATTCGCCTCTATTGCCTCAATTGACTAAATTTCAATTTCAAGTTGCCAAAGGTTTCAAATGCCTCATTTTGACATGTTTGGCATGAAACTGATACTCAAAATGTTCCCATCGGCGATTCTTGCCAATTCAGGTGAAATAATTAGGTACTCCGTGGGCCTTGCAGGGTCACCTGAGATCATCTGTGGTCATCAGCACTAATTTGCCCCTAATCCTCGACAGAATGGAGCCTTCAAATGTCATCATTGGATTTATGGCGACAATGCCCGTGAGATGATATGCAATATACCCCATTTAGGTTATTTGGTGACCTTGACCTGAGGTCAGTTTTTATTAATAGTTGAAAGAATAAAGTCGGGCTCAAATGTCAAGATGACATTTGAGTTCAAATGTCAAGATGACATTTGAGTTCAAATGTCAAGATGGTCACCTCTATGGGGTTGCTGTGCATAACTTACGCAAATCTGTTTTTGTATTACGACTTACTTTCTATGGGCCAACCGGGACGGTAACCCGCACTTGTCCCCGGTCCGGGATGGATTGTGGCGACGTCCCGGTTGGCCAGGCGGGCTGCTCCGAAATAATAGGACATTGCAAGCAAGTGCTTTCAACTTACTCCTTGCCAACTAAGCTTCATTATAAAACAAAAATCACAGGAATTACCTTCCTAATATCTGAATCCAGTATCCCGATAAATCATGTGCTGTGGCGCGGTGGTCAGTAGATAGCTACAACTAGCGTTTCGCGATCAAAGGGATAGGTGCTCTGATTTAAGCGTAAGCTTATGGAACAATCCTTTTGTTTTGATGGCAACGTGCACCAGGATTGTGCTCGACTCAGATTTTTTAGACTGACTCGACTCTGACTCATTTACGAAGGGACTCTGACTCAACTCTGACTCAAGCGGGAAAATGATTTGTTTTGAGTCGACTCAGCTTTGACTCATTTGCTTTTACCCCCGACTCAACTCTGACTCAAGCGAGGGGGACAATTTGTTTGAGTCGACTCAACTTTGACGCATTTGCTTTTACCCCCGACTCAACTCTGACTCAAGCGGGATTTTGTTTTTGTTTAGTCGACTCAACTTTGACTCATGTGAAAATTGCTTGAGTCGACTCATTTTTGACCTCAAGTTCAACTAACTTAACGACTTTGATTCAAATGTATTTGACTTGCAAAAACTCATTAGAATATTATATCATATAGGTAAACACTTTTATTTTGATTTACTCTGGATCAAGGCACATTAATGAATATTGCATTATCATAAATATCTACTGCATCCAGCTGCATTGTAAGCTATATTCAAATATATGTTCCTAATAACAATAATAATAATAATAATGATTATTATTAATATTTCGCACCAGCACAGCTACGTATTGTTTATGTTATTGATTTATGTGGGTTTGAAAAGCACTCTAGAACATTGTTTGGACCCCTTTATTATTTAGTTGCTCCGATTGTTTTGCTTGTTATATCAGATGTGACTTTGACTTGTAAGAGGTTGAGTCGACTCAGCTTTGACTCAAGTAGCATCCAGGTGACTCAACATTGACTCAAGCGACATCCATGCGACTTCGCTCTGACTCAACTCAAACCCCTATTTTGATTAAGCGACTCGACTCTGACTCAAGTTGAGCCCTTATTTTGTTAAAGCGACTCAACTCTGACTCAAGGAGAGCCCCTATTTTTCTTAAACGACTCGACTCTGACTCAAGTTGATTTGAGTCAGAGTTGAGTCAAATCTGACTCACCGACTCTGAGTCGAGCACAACCCTGACGTGCACCAATGTGTCCATCCTGAATTTCACCTATTGTCAAGGCAAATAAATGTATGATGATGATGATGGTGATATTAGTAGATCCAAATTTGTTAAATATCATGGAGGATCCTGGTCAGTGGATAGGAATGATTTTGAATGGGGAAAGAGAGAATTTTCCCCTTTCTTCATGCAATACAATTTTAACAAATACCACTTCCCCTCTCATTTTTTTTAGTATCCCTGAGCCTGGATTTTCTTAGAGCTCTATCTGAAGAGCTTGCCAAATTATAGGTAAAATTTTGGATACCTAATGCCAACATTCTTGATCGATCAAGTATTGTTTCCAAAGTTTAGTGAAATGTATTTGCTGGATCTTGTTATCTTTTCCAGGTATCTTGGCACAATCTCTTTATCTCTTATCACATATAAAATTAAATGAACACAATTATGTTTAAATATTCAATACTGGCATAAAAACTGTGCCAATGTAAAATCATGTTGGATTCTGAAAAATAACATACAATTTGTGGCATACCCAGACCAAAATAGCCACAGCATCATGCATCTGTAGTTATTGTGGTAAAATATTCAATACTGGCAAAAATACTGTGTGATGTAAATCCCATTTGCCCATGCCCATTTTTTCCCTCCGCGAATTTGCGACGGTCACCTTATTTTGGTATTCGAGCTTACGAAATTCACTTTTCGAATTCACAAATAAAAAAATTTTGAGGACATTTTTCCGAGAAAAAAATATTTCTGGGGTTCAAAAACCCCCAAAAATAACAAATTCTAGATGGCCATTTGGAAGAGAATGACATTTCTTTTCTTTTGACATTTTGTATTTGCAATTTGCTTTGAAACTCTATTACAAAAATCAAACATTTATTGTTCTTCCACCAAAAGAGTTGGATAAAATTATTGCTCTCATATGGTCAGAACCAAAAATAATAATGGTGTTTTCTATCTTATTTGTGGAATATTGAATGATGCTTTGATTCTATTACCTACTTCAAATACGCAAAACATCAATTGTCCAAAACTATTTTGCAGCACCCATGGAATCAGCAAGTGATGTCATCATGGATGAATATGGAAACATTATTCTTGCATCCTTATAACAATAGGTACAACAAATATCAGTAGATGATGCAACGTTGCATGGTTCTCAGGGCCTATTTTAAGGGGAAAACCACTGGGGGGGGGGGGGGGGGGCAAAAGGTACCCTCATTTTTGGGATATCTTTTTGTGGCAAAAAGGTAGCCCCCATTTTTTCCCTCCGCGAATTTGCGACGGTCACCTTATTTTGGTATTCGAGCTTACGAAATTCACTTTTCGAATTCACAAAGGAAATTTTTTTGAGGACATTTTTCCGAGAAAAAAATATTTCTGGGGTTAAAAAACCCCAAAAAATAACAAATTCTAGATGGCCATTTGGAAGAGAATGACATTTCTTTTCTTTTGACGTTTTGTATTTGCAATTTGCTTTGAAACTCTATTACAAAAATCAAACATTTATTGTTCTTCCACCAAAAATGGAATAACATGACGTCATTAAAACGTTATTATCTCCCCAAATACTTCATTAATTTCATTGGAATTTGGTGAGAAGACGTATAATTGATGTAGTATAAGGTACTATAGGTTTCACGTTGATATCTATTAGAGTTGTATAGTTATTGAGAAAATCCGGTAGGTGGCAGATTCTGCCCCCCCCCCCTCCCCCAGCGGGGCGAGTGTCACCGGGACTGCTTGAATTGCATCAAGTGCGCTGTTTTGTCTCTCATTGAAAGCAAGGGATACATCAAAACTAAAATTAAATCACTTAAGAGAAAAACTTTCGTTTTCATGAAGTTTTTTCCTAAGATCATTGTTTTTCACGTTCAGTGCCGGGAACGCGCGGGGGGGGGGCATACTTGTATTGCATGCCCCCCCCCTCCCCCAGATTCCTGTGGGGGGGGGGGGGCATTTTCCCCTGATGTCCGCCTCCTGGATCCGACAGTGGGGGCGGATACTCTCCCCCTTAGGTTTTTGGAAATAGCGGAAAACGACGCCATTTCGCGCTGCCATTTTTGGTACAACTGCTTGCCTATCAATTGCCCAAATCCTGTTAATTTGTTTACCTTGGGTCTCCTCTGGTCAAGTTGCCAAGTCAAGTCTAGTGATCTCACCTCCAAAAAATGTAAGGTCGTGCCGCAGCCACATTGTTTGACTGATCATTTAGATACTCACAGGATTTAATCAGGTCATACACACCTACAATTCTGCTATTTCGGATTATTTTTATATCAGTGACCTAAAGTGAAGTATATTTTGTGACCTCCCAATTATAAGTCATTGGGGAAACATGAAAATGTATATAAATCCACAGGAAATGGCTAAATTTTCCCAATGTTCACCAGTCTTTTGCAATCTACGGTTTTACGGATCTACGTGGCAGATCTACGGTTAGGCAAAATGGGCAATTGCCCCCCCCCCCCCAACCGCCTTAAATCGTCGCAAGATCGACACATGTCCCTGATATAGAAAACAATCTCTAAGCAACTTTTACTAAGGAAGTTAGCTTTAAATCAGGTATCAATACATAAGCAAGCCAAATCCGATGCGTTTTCAGAATTGTGCGAGACTTTTTGGAAATCCCCCCCCCCTCCCAAACCATACGTTCTGGATCCGCCAATGCAAAGATCCATGTAGTATTTTTATCCTGTGACCTCCACGAGGTAAAATATATTCACCCTGAGGTCATTCGTCATTTTTCTTCCATAACTTTGTATCGAACCAGTATGACGCCGTAGTTGGTCAATTATCTTACGCTTACTCATTTGCAGTTTTTTTTCTCTCTAAAAAGTAAAATTATAAATGTATTTATAAACAGATACTGAATGTATTTGTATAGCACTCTCACATGTAGGTATGCCGTCCGTCAATAGCACGCATTTTCGTCAGCAGCACGTATATTCGAGTGCGATCGTGGATGTGACTAATTCTGTCACGGCTAGGTCATTCACCTCTCTCTGGCCTGCTGAAATATACCCCCCCCCCCCTCTCTCTCTCTCTCTCCTCTCTGACCTGCCGAAATCTACCTAGCCCAATCTCTGCCTGAATCTATACCTGATGGAAGTGGTAGACATTATTGTCTACCACTTCCATCAGATGCCGACGCTTCCATCTTCCACGGACGAAGAGGCGCCTCTCGTCCAAATTCCATCGTAGCCACGTCGTTGCGGTGCTTGTTGAAGTTCTTCTCCGTAGCGCCAGGGACGTAGTCAGGAGGGGGGGGGGGGCACGGGGGCCATGCCCCCCCCCCCCCTCCCTCTGAGCAAAATAAATACACACTAGATAAAATGAGATCTCTGACGACTCAACCATACCCCTCCCCCCCCCCGTCAACAAGATATGGCTGAGGAGCGATTTTTTACTACCGGGTGCCCCCCCTCCCTGATAAAAATCCTGTTTACGTGCCTGCGTAGCGCATTTGACAATCGCGCCCGCCTGACTTCTTCTTGCACCAAGAAGAGTTGGCAGGGATAGATGTTCGAGTTGATGCATGGGGCTGGCGCCGCGACTCGTGCTAACTCGTCCTATTTACCCTTGACTGGGATGACCTGTATCGGTGGCAGCGGCCTGAGTAAGGTGAAGTCAATGCGCGGGGAGGACCGTGCCGAAAGTTTGTGACACGTAAATCCATGACTTTAAATTTCGCCTGTCAGCAAATATTGCGCGATCGGATATGGTCCATGCAAACAGCTCTGCTTAGCGAAGGGCGCCGACACCTTCAAACGTAAGGTTGGAACAAATACAAATATGCGGTCAGCTTTAGCTGACAGCACGAGGATAGACTGTTCACCGTACTTCCAGGAGCTTCTCCGTCTCGGCATACAACTTTTTTTTTAGCGGGAAAGTCATTTAGGGCAGCCCCTGCCCCGTCCGGAGTGATAAATCATTCCACCTCAATTGAAGGAACATTATCACAGAAACTATTGTTCTTCTAGTCTCCCATGAGTGACACTCAGTGGCGTGCGTAGAAATGCACAAAGGGTCGGCTTCAGGGCCATCACTTGGTTTGAGGGGCCCTAGGTCTGAGGAAGCCCTT
Organism: Chirona hameri; assembly: GCA_036785665.1. Classification (NCBI taxonomy): domain Eukaryota; kingdom Metazoa; phylum Arthropoda; class Thecostraca; order Balanomorpha; family Balanidae; genus Chirona; species Chirona hameri. The sequence continues at coordinate 91,795 of JAXIVJ010001411.1, forward strand.
TGCCAGCCTGAGGAGACCCTTTGTCAGCCTGTGGGCCATTATGTTCCGAATGAGGGGTCTTTGGTTGGCGTGAGGGGCCCACGGACGGGTTGGGGGGATCCTCCAGCGCCCCGAAGGGGAACTTGGTCGGCCTGATGGGTCAAGTCAACCTGAGTGGTCCTCGGTCGGCTTGAGAGGACCTCGATCGGCCTGAAGGAGAACTCGGTCGGATTGAGCGGGCCCCCTGTCAGCCTGAGGTGCCCTCGTGCGGCATGAGGGGCCCTTAGATGATTTATAGGCCTGATAGAACCCTTGCCATGCCTGAGCGGACCCCAGGCTGGTCTGAGAGGGCGATTGTCGAGGCCTCAGAGAGTCTCGCACCTCCAGCGGTCACTGGCCAGAGGGGCGCCGTCACTGGCCTGAAGGGTGCCGCCATTGTCTGTGCCCATTGGCCGAAGGGGCACCGTAACTGGCCGATGGGGCGTCGTTACTGGCCGCAAGAGTGGCGTCACTGACCGGAGGAGTGCCATCACTGGCCAGATGGGCGCCGTCACTAGCCGAAGGGACGCTGTCACTGGTCAGATGGGCGCCGTCATTAGACGGAGGGGCGCCGTCACTGAACAGCGGGGCGCCGTCATTGGGTGGAGGGGCGCAGTCACTGGCTGGAGGGTCGCCGTCATTTGCCGGTGGGGCGCCATCACTGGCCGGAGGGGCGCCGTCATTGGCTGGAGGGGTGCAGTCACTGGCCGCGGAGGGGCGCCGTCATTTGCCGGTGGGGCGCCGTCACTAGCCAGAGGGGCGCCGTCACTGGCCGGAGGGGCACCGTCTTTGACAGGGGATGCCGTCACTGGCCGCAAAAGCACCGTCACTGGCCGGAGGGGCGTCCTCACTGGCCGGAGGGGCGCCGTCACCTGGCCATAGGGCGGCACATGGCTAGGTAGCGGCACATGGCTAAGGGGCGGCACATGACCAAGGGGCGGCAACTGGCATGAGGGCGGCATCCGACCTGAGGCCGGTGCCCCGCCAGAACGCGGTACGTGACCTGATGACGGGACCTGGCCTGAGGGCGGCACCTGCCTTGAGGGCGGCACCTGGCTTGAAGGTGGCACCTGACCAGGGGGCGGCATCTGGCCTGAGGGCATCACATGACCTGAGGGCGGCACATGACCTGAAGGCGGCACCTGGCCAGGGGCGGCACCTAGCCTGAGGGCGGCTCCTGGTCTGAATGCAGCAAATGTCAGATATCCAACCCTGTAAGCATGTCTATTTCCGCGCATTCGGCGCGGAAATTGGTCTGCTTGCAAGGCCCTTCCGCGCCTTCGGTGCGGAGGGGGGTGCAGAGGGGGGGGGGGGGGGCGCCCCCTCTGTATCCACCCGCAGGGGGCGGCCGTCCCCCGCGGCCCCCCTGTATCCGCCCCTAGGGGACACTCGTCCCCCCGCCCCCTGTGGCGGAACCCCTGCCTAACTACACACCAAATGTGAACACAATCGGTTCAGCAGTTGCCCCCACCCACTCCAAATTGTGTGGCGACGTTTCTGATCCAACAACCCCCGATCTCCGCCACTCTGCCGCTAATGAGCAATTGTTCAAAGGATATTGAAATTCAAGATATTCCGGAAATAATTTAAAGATACTTATTTTGGTTGGAAAATTCTAAAACTTACGAATATCATGACATTTGCATTGGATTTGTATACATTTATCACCAGGTAAGCATATTTTATTTTAATTGAATACCTATCAATCGGAAACTGACATGGAAATAATTAAATCAGGGTGGGCAGCATTTTTTGACTGGGGGGGGGCAAAACGGCTCACTGGGGCACCCCCCTCCCCCCGTTACCATGTTAAAATAGGCACTGATGGTTCTGGAGTACAATTATTCAGACACCCCTATCTTCATGTGTAGCACTCATTGTACCAATCATAAAATGTGTTGTGTTGAAAATGTGATGTGTGCTGACACAATGTGCTGCGTGTTGACAAAATATGTTGCATGTTTACCAAATGTACCAGAGTGCCGATTTTTATCAATATTGTTAGTCACCGAGGCGTGAGAAAAAAAACTTGCTTTTTAGAGTAATTGGCCATAAGAGCGCGAAAAATGGAAATGAGTTAGCCTGGCTCTTTGTCGGTGTCAACCTCAAGGTTTTTTCACCTCTGGCCAGCCCCACCGTTACCCAAATTTCCACCTACCACCTATTGCCTACCAGAGGTGCGTTACTGAATCTATGCCCTCAGCTTCATTCTCTTATTTCTTTTCTCTTACAATTTTACTTCTTTGGTGCTTTGGATGGTAGCAGATCCTTTCAAAATATAAACGCCTATCACTATGCAGCCGTACCCCGCAGTGGCAAAAATCTGTATCCTTACTTTCCTTCTGATAGGTAACGTGGCAAACCACCGGTAAAAAGGTGGATCAATAATACAACACATCACATTAATTAATGAAACACATGAAAGCCTTACCTCCAGTTGCAGATTAATAATCTTCAACCCAGCCCCGACTCAGCACACGCGTCAACCGCACAAATATGGCACAAACGTGTAGCTTACGAACGGCCAGGCCGTTGTCATCCCAATGCCTATAAGCTGATCTATAATCTGCGCTGATGACGTCACCAGGGGTACTACTTTTTGGATGCCTGTGAGTTTCCTTGTCATTAATATGAGACTTCATACTGTCTAACATGCATTATTGACGTTGCAATAATGTACGTTAGACATGTATGACACTTGCGAAGTAGTTTTTCATATATTTAGCTTGCTATGCCGGATATAAGTATTCCCCCGGTGACGTCATGACAGATACCTGCGCGGCAGGGACGGGTCTACCTTATCTCTATGACCTTGACGAACAGCTATCTCTGTGGCCTTGACGAACAGCAGGACTTCTCCGCAGAAAATATAGTTTCTTAAAGTAAGATTCAAATACCCCAAATTTCATCAGAAAAATGAATTAAGTATTTCCGCCGGCTAAAATAATTAGTTATATTAATTAGGAAGTGATGAAAGCAACGAATTTCCAATAATTCTGAAATAGAAAAACCAGAGAGGTTCATGCGCGGATCATGGTGGTGCCATTCAATATGGCTGCCCCCACAGTCGTCTGAAGTTCACACACGTCAGATTGAAGCGACGTTCACACACATTCACACAATATGTGTGAAAAAGTAAGGTTTTCGTACATGTTGAGGACCATCTCAAAATTAAGTCAGATGACCGAGAAGACGTTAATTATCGGTTCTTGATTAGCTTTAAAGTCGAGGACCGGCTTTCGGTCCTCGACATACACCGGTGGTCCTCGACTTACCGGTGTGTGAAGGGCAAATGTCCTCAACATACACCGTTCACACACTCACACACACACACACACACACACACACACACACACACACACACTCACACACACACACACACACACACACACACACACACACACACACACACACACACACACACACACACACACACACACACACACACACACACACACACACACACACACACACAGCGTTAAAATCAAACGTTCCCCCCGATTGTTTCACTCGGTATTTTGACTCCACCAGTTTCACCGCTTCCGTTTCCCCGAGAGGCAGCCAGTGCGGAATTTCTGACCTAACCGTCGCCGGGGAGAAATGAGACAGAACCCTTGGTGACGTCACGGCCGCTGCGTCACTGCGCCGCGCCGTTCTTTCTGTTGGGTCATCAATCATCGCAACTGGGCACGTCGCGCCCGCCGGCCGTCTCCATCATTAGCTCATTTTTATTGTCACGGGTCGACGGGTCGGCGGTGCCAATATCGGGCGGCGTGTTGCAGCGCGCGTGAAGGAATGCCCTCGCCCGGTGCAGGGCGCGCTGCACGGTCGAACTGTCGCAGACTGGAGTCCGGGCGTCAGGGAGAGAGGCGCGCTGTCATGTCGTCCCGAGCACCGGCTGGTACGGGGCTCGGCAGTAGGGATGGCCAGCCAGAGATGGCCGACCAGCGAAAATGTCCGACCAGTGTGGATGCCCGGCAAGTGAAGATCTACCAAGGAAAATGTCCAATCAGCGAAGAAGTACAACCAGTGAGGATGTCCTGCCAGCGAAGATGTTCGACTTGCGAAAATGATGTCCGTTCAGTAAAGATGTCCGACCAGCTAAGACGTCCGACTAGGGAAGGGGTCTGACCAACAAAGATGCCCGACCAGAGAAGATGTCCTACCAGTGAAAATGTTCCTCTTCTCCTCCAATGAAGATGTCCGTTCAGTAAAGATGTCCGACCAACAAGGCGGCAGTAGATATGCCTGATGGGAGGCAGGCGCGATGGTGAGACTCACAAGATAAATGTACCGAATTGATGGCCGCCGCAATGCGGGCAATTTGCGCGGAAACTTGCAGATTGTCTCACGTGCAGGAATGAATCAAAGGAAAACATCCACGTGATTGATTATCCACGTATAATGAGCCATAAGAGCCATAAATTGGACGGGAACAGTCACAATAACAATGAAATGAATCGTGCCGGTTTTGCAACATTGTTTCGGCTATCGCGGCATCGGTGTGATTCGACAGAGGTGGGTGAGTAATGGGCCCATCTGCGGCGAACCACGGGCCCACGGCCGTCGGACACGGACTGCCCCGGTAACAGCTGCCCTGACACGGTGCCATCTGCACCAGACGGCAGACAACGGCACACAACAATATACAATATATAGCAGACAACAAACAGCAGCGGACAGACAGCAGTGGACAGACACCAGACAACAGACAACAGCGGACAGACAGCAGCGGACATACAGCAGACAACAGACAACAGCGGACAGACAGCAGCCGACAGACAGCAGACAACATACAACAGCGGACAGACAGCAGCGGACATACAGCAGACAACAGACAACAGCGGACAGACAGCAGCCGACAGACAGCAGACAACATACAACAGCGGACAGACAGCAGCGGACAGACAGCAGCGGACAGACAGCAGACAACAGACAGCAGCGGACAGACACCAGGCCACAGACACCAGACCACAGACACCAGGCCACAGACACCAGACCACAGACACCAGACCACAGACACCAGACCACAGACACCAGACCACAGACACCAGACCACAGACACCAGACCACAGACACCAGACCACAGACACCAGACCACAGACACCAGACCACAGACACCAGACCACAGACACCAGACCACAGACACCAGACCACAGACACCAGACCACAGACACCAGACCACAGACACCAGACCACAGACACCAGACCACAGACACCAGACCACAGACACCAGACCACAGACACCAGACCACAGACACCAGACCACAGACACCAGACCACAGACACCAGACCACAGACACCAGACCACAGACACCAGACCACAGACACCAGACCACAGACACCAGACCACAGACACCAGACCACAGACACCAGACCACAGACACCAGACCACAGACACCAGACCACAGACACCAGACCACAGACACCAGACCACAGACACCAGACCACAGACACCAGACCACAGACACCAGACCACAGACACCAGACCACAGACACCAGACCACAGACACCAGACCACAGACACCAGACCACAGACACCAGACCACAGACACCAGACCACAGACACCAGACCACAGACACCAGACCACAGACACCAGACCACAGACACCAGACCACAGACACCAGACCACAGACACCAGACCACAGACACCAGACCACAGACACCAGACCACAGACACCAGACCACAGACACCAGACCACAGACACCAGACCACAGACACCAGACCACAGACACCAGACCACAGACACCAGACCACAGACACCAGACCACAGACACCAGACCACAGACACCAGACCACAGACACCAGACCACAGACACCAGACCACAGACACCAGACCACAGACACCAGACCACAGACACCAGACCACAGACACCAGACCACAGACACCAGACCACAGACACCAGACCACAGACACCAGACCACAGACACCAGACCACAGACACCAGACCACAGACACCAGACCACAGACACCAGACCACAGACACCAGACCACAGACACCAGACAACAGACACCAGGACGCCTCTCCTTCCGCACGGTACGGAGGGAGAGGTGCCCCCCCCCCCTTCACAATTTTCGCTTTCATGTTTCATGTTCATGTGTTTCATATCCAGGGGTATATATATATATATATATATATATATATATATATATATATATATATATATATATATATATATATATATATATATATATTATATTTGAATATTCAAGAGCACCTACCTATTCAGTAAAAAGTTGCAAAACACCCAACCTTTCGTTTCTCGCAATCTATCCTTTAAAATCACTGAGAGTCTGAGATATATGAAAGATATAAAAGATTTATTTCCTACCGAAGTGTCAAAGGCACATTAAAGAATGTCACCACAAAGAGCTATGCGCCTCTAATGGTGATAAATGCCTTCACAAAAACACAGTTACCGGCAGACCGACTTAGACCTGCAGTCTGGGTTCCCAGGATGGGCGTAAAGCGAACTAACAAGTCGCAATGACGCATGACTGGTGGGGTGCTACCACCCGTGTCTGTCCCAGAGGGACGGCTACCGTGACCGTCCGTGTCTGCCCCTGTGTCAGATGTGACGAGGAGATCCACCGGTCAACCGCTGCCACCTGTGTCGGTCAGAGGGCCCGAAGTCGACGTCAGTGCCCCCCTCCCCTCTCCTCCAGACTGCATTGGCTCCTCATGGTGGGCATAGCTATTTTGAACTCTGTGAAGTTTGCGAATTCGAATGTCATTATTTTTGCCTTATTTGTATTCGTAGTTTACGTCATGAGGCACATCCACATTGTGCTGTGGCTCTTCTGTGCCCCGTTGGCTGTGCCCCTTACTCCTGAAAACCAAAGGAGTGTATCTGCCATCCTCAACATGTTGCACTATGAAAACCAAAGGAGTGTATCTGTCATCCTCAACATGTTGCACTATGAAAACCAAAGGAGTGTATCTGTCATCCTCAACATGTTGCACTATGAAAACCAAAGGAGTGTATCTGTCATCCTCAACATGTTGCACTATGAAAACCAAAGGAGTGCATCTGTCATCCTCAACATGTTGCACTATGAAAACCAAAGGAGTGTATCTGTCATCCTCAACATGTTGCACTATGAAAACCAAAGGAGTGTATCTGTCATCCTCAACATGTTGCACTATGCAAACCAAAGGAGTGTATCTGTCATCCTCAACATGTTGCACTATGAAAACTAAAGGAGTGTATCTGTCATCCTCAACATGTTGCACTATGCAAACCAAAGGAGTGTATCTGTCATCCTCAACATGTTGCACTATGCAAACCAAAGGAGTGTATCTGTCATCCTCAACATGTTGCACTATGAAAACCAAAGGAGTGTATCTGTCATCCTCAACATGTTGCACTATGAAAACCAAAGGAGTGTATCTGTCATCCTCAACATGTTGCACTATGAAAACCAAAGGAGTGTATCTGTCATCCTCAACATGTTGCACTATGAAAACCAAAGGAGTGTATCTGTCATCCTCAACATGTTGCACTATGAAAACCAAAGGAGTGTATCTGTCATCCTCAACATGTTGCACGATTAGCTTAGTTTATGATGTCGATACTAATGTCTCAAATTTAAAACTTAACAAAGGTGTTTTCCCCAATGAACATGTAGCATTCCTCAAGAGAGCTCATCTGTTGTGTGGAGTAGAATGCAATGACCTTGAACCGCCGTTTTACATTGGTCAGTAATAGATCGAGTACTACCTTCATCCTTTCTAATTCCGCCGCGGAGCTACCGACTGAGACGAGTAATGCATTTTAATCAGCTCGATCGCTGAGGTTCAATTAGAAGGAAGTCAGTAGCGGGGCCACGTCTCTGAGGTCACTGGGGTCAATCATTCTAGGATGTGGTCTTTAAGTTGAGATGGGGTCCACCAGCCCATAGGTATGAATTACCAGTACACAACTATAATCCTTAACGAGGTAAAAGAGGTGCTTAGTAGCCAAAGTTAAATACATTTGGTTCCTTTATATTGTTGCATGTTAAGCGGTTTAGCTCGTTTCAAAATACATACAACCGGACGCTTCAAAATTGTCTTTATAACCTTCCTGGCTCGAAGTGTTTCTACATTGTTATGGGACTCGCGCAGCACCAATCTGGATGTAAAGCGCCAACCATATGATAAACAACGTCCCTGACCGCAATCGGCCTGAAAATGGAACAGCTTTTCCATGAAATGACACTCTGCCACTCTGTGTTGAGCCGTGGTCGGATCTCGGCTAACGGCTGGCTTAGCGACAGATCGGGCTGCCCCGTGCTAACCCGACCGTGTCGAGCGTTTCTGTAATTATACCGTGTCGCCTCAATGAATGATAGAGAGTAATGGCGCGATGATTACTGGTGTTGCTCCGTAAACGTATATTAATCATGCAATGCATTACAGTTATCGCGTTCGACTAGTTGGTGACTAATACCCTCTAATATATTGTCTAATCATGTTTTATATTTCATTATGTCAAGTTTAATTTGGAAGTATGTCGAGATTTAGTTTATTTTTTTTAGCAACATATTTTTGTTTATTTACCACAGATAATGCAGCTTCCAGAACGTTATTTTGTGAAAGGACACTCTAAACTGCAAACCCGTCTCACTGGATTAAATGTGCGACAGATCGGATGATCCCCTCTTCACACAGTGGAAGATCGTGCTGGCAGTGGGTGACCCAGTGTGGGCGGTCCTAAGCGTGACCCCCCCAGGAGGGGTCGACCCCACACTTGACCCCGGTCATAAACCGGGCCATAACCCGCCCACCACGCCACCATTACCGTCACCGGCGCGCATTGTTCGCCGCGCCGCGCCGCCGCTGCGCCAAAAACGCCGCCGAAAAATCGGCCGGCGTGCGGGGGTAATTTTGCGGCGGCGACGCGTGTTTTTTGTGCGCACCTGCGGTGTCGGGGGCGGTTTTTGTGGCCTGGTCGTGGTCGGGACGCACACAGAGCCGGGCGAGCGGGGCTGTGACCGCCGCCGGTACCTTGTTAGACGCCGCCGACGGGCCTGGGAACGGTCCGGAGAGGCGGGAGGAGGGGCGACGGTCGACGGATAGAGGACTGACCACAGGCGACACGGTGGTCCACCGGTCTGATGGTGCCAGGGCAGTGTCAGCTGGGTCAATATCCGGCCTGGAGCCTGGAGAAATGCCGCAATAGATAAATATCGCAACTGTGCTATAGAGTTGCCGTTTAGCTAGTGGATTTTTCACTAAACTGGAGTTGCCTAAAAAGGCTGCAATGTACTTTCCTACTCCCTTCCGTTTTATCTGTAGTATACGGCGCTCAGTTGGAAGTTATGACAAAGAAAAACTAAACAAAAGAAAACAAAATTATTTTCGAAGTATGATTTTTAAATAAAGATGACGTGAAATAGCAAATGACAAAGGGGCCCCATCAGGATACGTGATCTTGGGTTGTTAGGACATACCTATAGGATAGGTATGTCCCAAGGACTAGCATTAGGACTAGCTATTGCCAGTTCTTAGGGCTGCTTGACGAAAGAAACTGATCTAAAATCGGCAAAACTTCTGATACAGGGAAATATCATACACTGACCGCGAACTTTCGTATCACCAATTCACAGCAGCTCCTTGTATCATTCCCATCACAAGCCCAGCCAGCGAGGAATAGCAATGCCCTGTTTTCGGGTCAGTGTAGCGACATAGTCATTTTCACAGCCGCATAAGTTAAAATGAGGCAAATAAGAGGCACCTTTATACACAGCGCACGTGCCAGCTCCAAGGCATTCATGTCTGACTGGGGACCATTTGCCGGGAGTTTTCGGAAGTCAGCGACAGTCAGGCTGTGTCTCCGGGGCCTCTTCGCCGGTTCACCGCAGGCAACTAGACCATTCCGACCGCTCTTACCAGATACTGCAACGGCATCGGCGTCTTCATGACGCCCTTGTGCCGCCTGTGGGGAACGTTTTATAGGGCATTGTGGGGGAAGTAGCGTTTTGCACTCCGTTGTGGTGCATGCTATGGGCCCGTGATAGCCCCCGTGGTGATCACACGTTACAGGGCATGGGAGATAGTGTTTAGAAGGCACACGCGGCTACTGAGGCGACTACCCCAAGCAACCGACTATAGGCCTTCATGGAATGGGAATCCCCATGGAACTCATGGAACGGGATGGAAATGGGTGGGAATGGGTCTATTTTTGGAAATGTAACGGGTTGGATGATTGGGTGTAACGGGTTGGATGTAACGTTGTGGTTTGGGACAGACCATGTATTTCTTTAGCACCACAAAAAGTGAAATATGCTGAAACGGGTGGGAATGGGAGCCCCATCAATTATGAATTCGGATTGGAACGGGTTTGGGTCTTGCTGAATGGGCTGGAACGGGATGGGGGTTGAAAATGTGTCCCATGAAGGACCACTGACGGATCTAACCTCCCAATATGGGGGGGGGGTAATTTCACTGGGGGCCTGCCGGGCCCCAGGGGCCTCCATATGACCTAAAAAGTACCCCCATTTTTCCCTTTGCGGACTTGGGTTATTTTTTTTCGCTATGCTATTCTTACGTGTAAGGACGTGTCAATTAAGAGCAAAAATAAAATTGATGGATATTTGCATCCAATTTTTTTTTATATAAATTGACATGCTATTTGATATGCAAATTAGTTATTCGCTAATATCTTTTGACTGAATAAAGTTAGAAGAGCACGGTAATCGTCATTTTGTTGTTATCATCAAGACGCGTTGAATGTTGTGCAGCATGACTTCTTTCTGACATTTGATGACCTTGAACTAAGGTCAAGGTCACGGCGCAAAGTCACCTTTCCAAATTTGACCTACACGGAGATGTTATATATCTTTGAACTTGTCTTGAAGATAGGAATTAATTGGTTTTAACATAATTGCGCAATCGTTGATGATCATAAAGAAAACTGAGACATTTTCGGGCTTTCTTTACACCGAGAAGAAAGTTATGAAGTTACTATTCGACATTCAAATTAAAATGAATGTAAATGTTGCCATTGACGATCAGGCGTTATTTAAGCACAATCGAATTCCTCGCAACAAGACTAGTTTTAAGATATATAACATCGCCACAAACGCCACAATTGGAAACCTAACCTTGAACCTTGACATTGACCTTAGGTGAAGGCCACCAAATGTTAGAAAGAGGTCATACTGCATACCATTCAACGTGTTTTGACGAAAATAAAAAATGGTGTCCATTTTACCCTTTTATCTTTATTCAGTCAAACGTTATTGGAGAATAACATCTTTCACAAAAAGAGCATACAAAATGAAAAAATTTAGCCTATTTGAAGACAATTAACTATCATTTTTTTCTGTTTGAACGACACTTCTTTACACTTAACAATAATAAAGTCTAAATAGGAAATACATTTGGCTTGGGTATCCAAAAAAGAATAATTTCTTAATTAAAAAAAACACTAACTTTGAAATTTAAGGTCAAGGTCATCAAATGTCAGAAAGAGGTCATGCTGCAGAGCATTCAACTCGTCTTGATGAAAACAGCAAAATGACGTTTACCGTACCAATCTAGTTTTATTCAGTCAAAAGTTATTAGCGAATGACATATTTTTTTAATATAAAATAGCATGTAAAATGACAATTTGAGATATTTGGAGGCAAATATTCCTCAATTTATTTTTTATCTCACTTAATTGACACGTCCTTACACGTAAGAATAGCATAACGAAAAATTAGAAACACGTTTGAGAAAAGGTATCCAAAAAAGTTGTACAATTTCGAAAACGTACTAAATTTGTTAATTTTCGAAAATGAAAAAAATAAACGTCACCATGTTATAAAACAGCTCACTTCCATTACAATGGCATATAATACATCTATATTGCTTCATAAATTCCCCGCCATATGGGCTGACAAAGATTGACCTGCACCGAGACCTTATAAAAATGTCCTAAGTAATATCTCCTGAACCACTGCTTGCATTGCAATACAACTTTCACAGCTCACTTAAGCGCCCCAGGTTACCCCATATACCAATTTTGGCCATAATCGGTGACATGACGGTGTCATTTTGGACTTTGTTTTTGTCGATGTGTCGTGTGCCCCAGCTTTGTGCCCCAGCTAGAAAAAGAAGACCATTGGGATTTGTTTAACTGAACCTAATTACCCTACTTAATACTAGTGTCTAGTAGACGTATTCCACACAACATAGGTACCTATGTAAGGAAATTCACTCACGCCCTCCTCTGCCACCCAGCAGGCAGCAGGAGACCAAAGGCTGCGGCACGCGCTGCGTGTAAAATTATAACTTACGTTGGTTGTGAATCACTCCAAAATAGTGTCAGACGCGCCACTTTCCCTATCCCTACTATTACCAAAATGCTACCAAATAGAAGAAACACGAACGAGGCAAAAACGAGATTTCTTTCTTTCGCAAAAAGTTATTTTTTTCGCAGGCAGTACTCATTTTCATTGCCAGTTTCAGCGAATTTTGAGGGGGGCTAATTTCTATTGCCGCCCCTGTCGAGCTTGGGATGGGGGGAATTTGCCCCTGCCGCCCCCCCCCCCCCCCTGGATCCGCCAGTGCGAAGGGCTCTACAACCAACCCATCCGGATTGTTATGTTTGTGTTGCTTACTCTACTCAAGGCTGGGGCGCATCAAATATTGAGCTGAATGTTGGTCTGGATGTGCAAGGCAGTGTTAGGCGTTCGGGATGGCGACAGGTTGAGGCACTGGGCGCTGCTGGGACGAAACATATTTCCGAACCGAGGAAGGATTATTCTTAACTGTCGAATATGAGGGACGTTTCGTGTCGGGTCATAGCCGGCGATATTGTCGCGTTCGCCGTGCAGCACAGCGCGATCGAATCGGGTGTCTGAGCAGATATAAAACCCCACTCTGAGGACACCTGTCAGCCACACAGTGTATGCAATACACGCATCCTTCTGACATCTGAATGAACCCACTCGTCGGCCCGGGATCGTGAAGGTGTTGGTAACCACGCTCTTCGGGCTCAGGGACGGGGTACATGTTTGTGTCGGGTGTCTCTCGCCTCGGCGGGGAGAATTTGCATGAATTTGACGACCTTCTGGTTTGACAACATAACTGGCTCATTATCAGTTGACCTTCACTTTTTGTCTGCTTCTATCAGTGAAATGCGGTTTGCTATCAGTGAAGCCTGAAAGAGCTGCTATTAGGTTTCCCATCCTTGGTGTCCCGAGGCGATCCTGATAGTCTCCGAAAATTAAGTGCATTTCACATGATAATTGTGGATGTTTTATGTTTATGAACGCAATATATTCATACTTCCCGTGAAGACCCATTCCAAGAACAAGGAACAAAAGTGAAATCAGCAAGATGTCCTCCGAGCAACGAATCGCCACCGCCGCTGACCCTCCCTGCCCTCCTGTGACGCTGACCCCTCCCTCGCCACCGCCGCTGACCCCTCCCTGCCCTCCTGTCACGCTGACCCCTCCCTGCCCTCCTGTCAACTACACCCTCCCTGCCAACTGATCCTAAGACCGCCGTCCACTGGGAGGGAACGACCAGGGCACCATACTGTGCCTGGCCTCCGCGAGACATGACTTTCCCAGGACCTCCGTCTGCGGCGGCGGCGGCGGCGCCTGACCGGCATCGACAACCAGTGCCGGCGGCGGCCGCACGTCCGTGCCGGGGCCGGTCCGCCGCACGCGTGCGGTGCGCGGGGGGCACGTCTGCCCGCCCGGCCCGCTCCGCCCGACGGCCGACCCAGATGACGTGATTCGGGTGGCGATTAGCGCAGAAAAGCTCAATGGTTGCCGGCTGTAAACGGACAAGGTCGCCGCCGCCGCCGCCGCCGTGCCCGCCCGGCGTGCCCGGTGTACCCAGAGCCTTGTTTATGGCGTGCCATGAGAGGAGTTGGAGGTCACGTGCGTCTCTGATTAGGTCGTACACACTACGCTATACGGGGTTGCGTGGTGTAGGTTGAGGCGCGTACGCAGGGTCGCGTGGGAGGCGGTGGTACGGTGCTCGCGGCGCATTAGTTTGGTCACGTGGCATAGGCTGGCCGTTTTACGCAGGGTCACGTGGGAAACAGTGATGACGCCTCCGGCAGGCTGGTGGTGTAGGGTGGCCGTGGTCGCTGGAACGTGCTACGTTGGCCGAGAGTGGACGGTCGAGTGTTACGCTGCGCACGTCCTACTTTATTGAGAGAAGTGACGCTGTCGTCTGGTGTGAGCCTCTGTCTTGGCTTGAAGCTGCCCCGCCTCCGGATTCGGTAACTCATTGACTATGGGATGTGCGGAGTGAATGAGCCAATTTGGTCTGGGGAGTTCTCGGGTTCTGGACCAGTGGTCGGCGCGGCTGGGGAACACCTCAGCCGCGTACGGGAGAAAGTGACGTTGTCCCTGTGTCTGACTCAGCAGCGGCCTCAGCTGCAGCTCGTCTGCAAGGAAAACAGCGCTGTCTGACCTCTGCTCCCGACACCACGGCCTCACCTCACCCCCCCCCCCCCCCCGATCACCTTGACGACCCCCTCCTCACACCCTCCTCACCTTCCCCCTCCCACTGCCGCTCCTCCGGGCTCCCGGCGCGGCCGCCGAGCCGGTCAAATTTCAGTGTCAATCTCGGTGGGCAATTTGGCGGCGTTTACAGTGGTGGCTGCGTATCAGGCCGTCAGTGGTGGCCGGCATTAGGGGTCATTAGAGGGCGCTGTCGGCCGGCGTCAAGCCGGGACCTGCAGGCCCGAGCCGGAACCGGGTCGGGACCGGGGACGCAGTGCCGTCACTCGGCTCCCCGCCCGGCCGAACGGGTTAACAGGCGGGCCGCTGCCACTGATCGCCGACGCTTCTGGAAACGGTGTGAAGATTACACGGCGGGCGGCTAAAACGAGCGGTCAGAAGCGGTGATTACAGGCCACCAGCGGCGGCGGCCCGAGGACTAACCGAGAACCGGGGACCAGACTCAACGGCCGAGACCGAGGACCGGGGACCAGACTCAACGGCCGAGACCGGGGACCAGACTCAACGGCCGAGACCGGGGACCAGACTCAACGGCCGAGACCGGGGACCAGACTCAACGGCCGAGACCGAGGACCAGACTCAACGGCCGAGACCGGGGACCAGACTCAACGGCCGAGACCGGGGACCAGACTCAACGGCCGAGACCGAGGACCGGGGACCAGACTCAACGGCCGAGACCGGGGACCAGACTCAACGGCCGAGACCGAGGACCGGGGACCAGACTCAACGGCCGAGACCGGGGACCAGACTCAGCGGCCGAGACCGGGGACCAGACGCAACGGCCGAGACCGGGGACCGGGGACCAGACTCAACGGCCGAGACCGGGGACCAGACTCAGCGGCCGAGACCGGGGACCAGACTCAACGGCCGAGACCGAGGAACGGGGACCAGACTCAACGGCCGAGACCGGGGACCAGACTCAACGGCCGAGACCGAGGACCGGGGACCAGACTCAACGGCCGAGACCGGGGACCAGACTCAACGGCCGAGACCGAGGACCGGGGGCCAGACTCAACGGCCGAGACCGGGGACCAGACTCAGCGGCCGAGACCGGGGACCAGACTCAACGGCCGAGACCGAGGACCGGGGACCAGACTCAACGGCCGAGACCGAGGACCAGACTCAACGGCCGAGACCGAGGACCGGGGACCAGACTCAACGGCCGAGACCGAGGACCGGGGACCAGACTCAACGGCCGAGACCGAGGACCGGGGACCAGACTCAACGGCCGAGACCGAGGACCAGACTCAACGGCCGAGACCGGGGACCAGACTCAACGGCCGAGACCGAGGACCAGACTCAACGGCCGAGACCGAGGACCAGACTCAACGGCCGAGACCGAGGACCGGGGACCAGACTCAACGGCCGAGACCGAGGACCGGGGACCAGACTCAACGGCCGATACCGAGGACCAGACTCAACGGCCGAGACCGAGGACCAGACTCAACGGCCGAAACCGAGGACCGGGGACCAGACTCAACGGCCGAGACCGAGGACCAGACTCAACGGCCGAGACCGGGGACCAGACTCAACGGCCGGGACCGCGGACCGGAGACCAGACTCAACGGCCGAGACCGGGGACCGGGGACCAGACTCAACGGCCGAGACCGGGGACCGGGGACCAGACTCAACGGCCGAGACCGAGGACCGGGGACCAGACTCAACGGCCGAGACCGAGGACCGGGACCAGACTCAACGGCCGAGACCGAGGACCGGGACCAGACTCAACGGCCGAGACCGAGGACCGGGGACCAGACTCAACGGCCGAGACCGAGGACCGGGGACCAGACTCAACAGCCGAGACCGGGGACCGGGGACCAGACTCAACGGCCGAGACCGAGGACCGGGGACCAGACTCAACGGCCGAGACCGGGGACCAGACTCAACGGCCGAGACCGAGGACCGGGGACCAGACTCAACGGCCGAGACCAGGGACCAGACTCAACGGCCGAGACCGAGGACCGGGGACCAAACTCAACGGCCGAGACCGAGGACCGAGGACCAGACTCAACGGCCGAGACCGGGGACCAGACTCAACGGCCGAGACCGAGGACCGGGGACCAGACTCAACGGCCGAGACCGGGGACCAGACTCAACGGCCGAGACCGGGGACCAGACTCAACGGCCGAGACCGGGGACCAGACTCAACGGCCGAGACCGAGGACCAGACTCAACGGCCGAGACCGAGGACCAGACTCAACGGCCGAGACCGAGGACCAGAGACCAGACTCAACGGCCGAGACCGAGGACCGAGGACCAGACTCAACGGCCGAGACCGAGGATCAGAGACCAGACTCAACGGCCGAGACCGAGGACCAGACTCAACGGCCGAGACCAGGGACCAGACTCAACAGCCGATACTGAGGACCAGACTCAACAGCCGAGACCGGGGACCAGACTCAACGGCCGAGACCGGGGACCAGACTCAACGGCCGAGGACCGGGGACCAGACTCAACGGCCGAGACCGGGGACCAGACTCAACGGCCGAGACCAGGGACCAGGCTCAACAGCCGATACTGAGGACCAGACTCAACAGCCGAGACCGGGGACCAGACTCAACGGCCGAGACCGGGGACCAGACTCAACAGCCGAGACTGAGGACCGGGGACAAGACTCAGCGGCCGAGACCGGGGACCAGACTCAACGGCCGAGACCGGGGACCAGACTCAACGGCCGAGACCGGGGACCAGACTCAACGGCCGAGACCGGGGACCAGACTCAACGGCCGGGACCGAGGACCGGGGACCAGACTCAAGGGCCGAGACCGGGGACCAGACTCAACGGCCGAGACCGGGGACCAGACTCAACGGCCGAGACCGGGGACCAGGCTCAACGGCCGAGACCGAGGACCAGACTCAACGGCCGAGACTGGGGACCAGACTCAACGGCCGAGACCGGGGACCAGACTCAACGGCCGGGACCGAGGACCGGGGACCAGACTCAACGGCCGAGACCGGGGACCAGACTCAACGGCCGGGACCGAGGACCGGATACCAGACTCAACGGCCGAGACCGCGGACCAGACTCAACGGCCGAGGACGGAGCTGACTGGAGACTGGAGACCCGATACTTGGTACTGGGGACTGGAGACTGGAGACCTGGGGCCAGACTCCAGAGACGCCGACCGGAGATGGGGACCGGATACCAGAAACCAGGGCAGGAGACCGAGGACCGAGGACTGAGGACCGAGGACCGAGGACCGAGGAACAGGGACTGGAGACTGGAGACCTGGGGCCAGACTCCAGAGACGCCGACCGGAGATGGGGACCGGATACCAGAAACCAGGGCAGGAGACCGAGGACCGAGGACCGAGGACCGAGGACCGAGGACCGAGGACCGAGGACCGAGGACCGAGGACCGAGGACCGAGGACCGAGGACCGAGGACCGAGGACCGAGGACCGAGGACCGAGGACCGAGGACCGAGGACCGAGGACCGAGGACCGAGGACCGAGGACCGAGGACCGAGGACCGAGGAGCAGGGACTGAAGATGACTGGTCAGCTCAGAGGACCTCGAACCGCAGGAGGACTCAGTGAGTTTAAACTAGCACTAAGTGCATCCGTAAATAAGCATACTGAAGACATCGAAACAAAACGTAGGACACCCCAAAAGTCGAAGAAAAGTTGTTTACGATTCGGATAGCTGCTTTAGTTGAAGACTTAGTTAGGCAGACCGGTCACCGGTTCTTCCAAATGCTCCCCCGTCAGTGCATGGATTGTGAGGAAAGCGTCATCGAAGTTTTCAGTAGCTCTATGCTAGTATGTGAAAACAAATAGGCAAAAAGTCATCTGTCTCTTCTCCAGCTTTGGGAGTCTTGGCTTTTTACGCCATTCCACTGCGGTGAATTTTCCGATTTAGCACACATGAAGTTCGGATGTTTTTCGGAATCTCAATTTTTTCTTACCGATACCAATTAGAAATTGTCTGTATTTTTTTCGAAAATCACCATGTTTTATCGATTTGAAAGCCTTATGACACTGAAACATGCGGTCAAAGTGGATAAGCATTTATAAGTAGAAAATCAACAATGAAGGTAACGCTAGGGAGAAATGAAACCTATACAGCAGTAAAAAGCACCTCGAGTTACTTCGGATACAATGCGTTGCTCTTGCAATCTTGCGCAACCTTGTTCGTTATAGACGCTCAAACATGGCAAATTTGGAAAAAATAGTTGCATGCATGGTGGTGCCGTTAGTGCCGTTTTTGACACCAAAACAATGCATTGCTTTGCACCTGCCACCATAATGTATACCATTAGTAATGGTTTGACGCAAAATTATTATTTTTGTAATTGTAATTGTAATTGCAATTTTGATGTAATTTTTAACGCAAAATTCGCTTTTAGGGCTTAAAAGTACCCCAAGGTACGTTTTTGGTGTCGTAAGCGACTCCGGTGAATTGATGCGGAAGGGAAAATTGCAGGCTCATATGGCCTATGCTCCAAAAAACACAAAATGCCACGAGTTCTTAAAATTATAATTGCTTAGGGGCATTTTTTAACAAGCAAAAATTATTTGCATTGCCTAAAAGTACCCCAGGGTATGTTTTGGGTGCCATAAGCGACCCCCATGAATTTATGCGCGCTAAATCGGAAAATTAACCACTGTGCATTGCATCGGACTGCAGAGACCTTGGAATGAAAACGATGGCCCCACCTTGTGAAGGGGCCAGATGGAGTCCTTATGGGGAATGCGCCGAGTCACTTCTGCCAGTCGATGTCCAGCTATAAATAGACGGAAATAAACGGCCTCTGAAAAGGCTGGAGATACGAAGGGTTTGTCCATGTTGCCTCACATGGTCGCTTAGACCATGTGATTTAGACTTCCCGAAAGTGAAGCTCTAAATAAGCGTCAAGTTGTATGGATGCTACACATCGGAGAAGCTTTGAGAGTACTTTTACCGACCGAGTAGGACGGGGAAAAGAAGTTCATATATATTTTCAAAATACTACTTGCATAATTCAATTCAAAATTGTATTTGAACATGTAAAGGTAAATAGTGACCTTTTCCCACAAACATGGAGTTAGCACTTGAAATTGGGAGAGCAGACAAACTTGTATGTAAATATATTCACATTAGGCATTTACATATCTCTAACCGAAGTTATTTCTATTTGAAAACGCTTAAGCGTTCCACGCTAAAAAACAACGGTATCGGAAAGTACTTGGCACATTTTTGGTAGGTACTTAAATGCTTTTCCTGCTCATTATTAACCTATGTTTGAATCTAGTTCCTTAATATCTCAGAAATGTGCCTTGTCTAACGTTACTGTGGATTTGGATTAGCTCAATCAACTATTTTGTATTCATAAAAAGTGTTTGAAAATTGCTCATCACCTTGGTCGCCCTGGGTATTTCGGGTGCCATAGTATTTTAGGGGTGCCTTGGCATTTCCTAGAAATCATCTTTTTTCTACGTCCCCCCATTGTAGCATGTAGTTCGTTTGTAGAATTTGCATATAGCAATCCAACAATGTTGACATCACGTAACTGCTTGCTAGCATTGGTCTAATTGAGCTAAAATATCATTTCAACACTCAATTTTAAGCGTACGAAAATGCTCTTCACTTTGGTCGCCCATAGGTACACTTTGTATTTCGTAGAAACAATTTAACTTTTTGTCACTTTTCAACATTGGAGAAATTGACAGAAAAGCGCCAGTTATTTCGCGCTGCCAAATAGTGAAGGAAAATAACGAGCATAAACTACGAAAGAAGTATAATGTATATGTACCTGTTTTTTCTTCAGTTTCCACAAATTTAATTTTTGAAATAGAAAAAGTTGTTATTTCACTTTTAAATTTAGCCTCGATCAATTTAATACCCTACACGTGGCAGGGTATTACATTAGACTTCCCGAAAGTCTAATGTAATACCCTGCTACAGAAAAATAGTTAAAAAGGTCGATATTTCCCTTTAATGTAAGCATTATCATGCTAATAATGATACAGCTTATCACAGGCGGGAACGAAGACTGAGCAACTGTCACGCTTACATTCACTCACATACCTATCACAGAGTTCGTTATACTTAGTGTTTTTATTCAAATATAGTATGCTCCCATCATAAGCACACTCAAATTGACACCTCGTGCACGATAGTCGCCATACTCATCTGATTTAGAAACAATGCATACTTATTTTCTGTGAAACATTAAGCTTGCCTCTATTGGGTATTGGTGTTTGATCAAAATGTAGAAATAATATGCTAATATATTGCTGAAAATGTGTGGATGATATAGCCACAGTGTTTATAGGTTCAGTGGTTAAACAATGCTTATACCTACCGTTTGTCTTCTGTAATTTTTCTGCTGAGCAGTTCAATTCAGTACAGATTTATTGCAACTTTGTCACTGATAACGCACATTCAACCTATAATCCTAAATTATCTACTTAAAAAAATAGAATTTCCAACCTGATTTATTTCGCATATAACTAAAATGAATGTATCGAATTTAAATCACGTGCCGACTGGTACCAAACCTAAATATCAAGGCTTCAACACCGCTGTTCTGCTAGTGTTATGGTACTGATAAATAACAAAACACTATGCATAACTGCTCCGTGATTCAGAACAAGTGGCCAGGATTAACGTCCAGGGGCGTGACGGAAATAAAACATTGCCCCGAACGCGCTGCTGGACAGGAGCCATGCTGTTGGCCAACTGATTGCTGCCGGTGATGCTATCGGTAGCGGACTCTGAACAGACTGATGGCCATCGGACATGACCACCAATCAGAGCTGGAGCCGGCAGGCCGATATTAGATACACTTATAGCCACTTCTGAGGACTATCATTGGCCGGCGCCGCCATTGGCATGCAGTCGGCCCGGCCTGTGATGCGGCGCCGAATGAGACACGCGGTGCATACGGGCACGCCAGCTGCGCGGCTCCGCCATAAGGGCAGCACAGAGTAGGCGTGATGGTGCCATGCATCAGCGATTGTGGCAGTATTCGCTTTTTTTTCTTCTTCATAGCAATGCGTATTCTGGTAAATAGAATGCTCAATAATATGCTTCGAGAAACTGACTCTGTTCGGAAAGTGTGAAGAGTGGGCTGACGAAAAACTGTTAATAATCCGTAATGAATAACATTACTCAACAAATGGCCTACTTAGCTCTGAGTCGGCAGGCCATTGGAGCCTTGCAATTACCTGCAAATTGTGATGGATGAGCCGACTGGTTCCCGAAAATGGCCGCGGGCTGCCCAGGAGAGTGGCCAGCCATCAGGGATAGGGAGGTGTGAGGAACAGGTACGACACCGCCGGGGTCGCTGGGACCCTGATCTGGCATATTCTTCGAATCATTCAGATCGGCCCCGGACGGCCTGATGAGCAGCCCTGATGCTCGGCATTGCGAAATGTCTGATGGGAGTTATCTTCTGGTGTCGATCCACGACTCAGTTGCGTCGTATTAGAAACAGCAGGAGTTGTACCAGCAGCAGCAGGAGCGATGTATAGAGGAGTGCTGAACGCGTGCCGACCTCTATCCTATCTGGGGGGTGAGGGAGGTTGAGGTGGGGGATGTATCCGGCAATGCGACGCGTTTTTCCTGCCCGGCCTAACTCGGGACTGTCGGATTATGCTGCTAGTTTGCATCACAATGACTGTGCAACCGGTCCTGCCGCCAGAGGAAGCCTGCCTCTTCTGCCGGCTACGCCAAATTTAGTATTCCAGTATTTGCCCATTTCCATTTTGTCCGGCTCGTCGAATACCTAGTACGGAATGTTTAAAGCCTTTGAAGAACGCATCGGTTTGGCCAATGGCCATACAAAGACGGTTGTAAAAGGGCATGTACAGAGATTTACAGCTCATCGTGACCATGTTCAGCGACGAGTTGTCGATAGCAGCTGAACGTTTGTGGTCTTCACGGAACTACGCACCACCTCGGTATTTCGAGAGACGAGAAAAAAAACACAGCAAGGCCTCATATATCCTGTTTAGAACCAGTGCATCACGGACCTTTGGTTCAAGCTACTTGCTTGGATTGATGTTAATGTTTACCGCACACATTCTATGATGATCGAAGGACTTCGACAGAGACCATTTCGGCGGACCGATGTTTTTGTATATAGACCGACCGCGTGACTTCCCTGACAACCATCAGTGTGACCGCGTGACTTCCCTGACAACCATCAGTGTGACCGCGTGACTTCCCTGACAACCATCAGTGTGACCGCGTGACTTCCCTGACAGCCATCAGTGTGACCGCGTGACTTCCCTGACAACCATTAGTGTGACCGCGTGACTTCCCTGACAACCATCAGTGTGACCGCGTGACTTCCCTGACAACCATCAGTGTGACCGCGTGACTTCCCTGAAAACCATCAGTGTGACCGTGTGACTTCCCTGAAAACCATCAGTGTGACCGCGTGACTTCCCTGAAAACCATCAGTGTGACCGCGTGACTTCCCTGACAACCATCAGTGTGACCGCGTGACTTCCCTGACAACCATCAGTGTGACCGCGTGACTTCCCTGACAACCATCAGTGTGACCGCGTGACTTCCCTGACAACCATCAGTGTGACCGCGTGACTTCCCTGACAACCATCAGTGTGACCGCGTGACTTCCCTGACAACCATCAGTGTGACCGCGTGACTTCCCTGAAAACCATCAGTGTGACCGCGTGACTTCCATGACAACCATCAGTGTGACCGCGTGACTTCCCTGACAACCATCAGTCGAAATAGATCGGTGACTATTCCGAGCCTCCGGAGCAGTGGCGGCGGAAGGTATTTTCGGATGGAGGGGGGGGGGCAAAGAAACTCAGGGGACCCCCTCGGCCAAAGCCCCCTCCCCCCCCCCCCCCCGAAAACAAAATGGCGCGAAATAATATCTTCTCGGATATTTTGCAGGGCCTCTAAATGGTCGCAAAAACGTCGGACAGGTCCATGTTGAGCAGACCCTATGCGTAGATTGACTTATAAGTTTGTAGTCTGATACAAAAGAATTTGCGGCAAGTCCGAGGGCCTCCTCAGGCCTTCTGAGGGCCACTCAGACCTACCGAGGGCCCCCTCAGGCCGACTGAGAGGATTCTGTCGGCCGTAGAGGGCCCCTCAGGCTGGCTCGGGGCACCTCGACACCCTCGGTAATTTTGTTTTGGTCAAAAAGAAGAAAAAAATCGAATTAACTTCTTGGAGGTCCCCTCTTACATTTTTTTTGTTGGGGGGGGGGCAAAATCATATGTTTGCCCCCAAACTTCTTGAGGGGGTGGCAGCTGTTCTCTCTGCCCCCCCCCCCTCCCCCTCTTCCGCCGCCCCTGCTCTGGAGTGCCTACATTCCTCCTTGAGAAATCTCTGCATGAAGAATTGTCATGTGGCTTAGAAAATATGAAGGTAAGCCAGGAAATAACCCTCTATTATTCGGTTATGGGAAAGCAAATTAATTATATGCTTGTTATTTGTGATCCCAAACATTTTTAGGTTCGCCTCATACAGTATCGAGAAGTATGTCGTGTATTCTTAAATGTCTCAGCAATCGTTATTTAAGATTATGTGAGGGAAAATTATCTTAACCATGTCAAATATTTTTATTTTTAGAAAAAGTCAGGAAGATAGAAAAACAAGCTTTCGGCTCCCGACCGAAAGCTTGAAACTTGATAATGCCGTAATGCCGAACGCTTGTTGTTCTATCTTCTTGACTTTTTTTCTAAAAAGAAAATAGATTTGACATGGTTAAGATCATTTGCCCTCACATAATCTTAATTATAACAATGTCATCCATCCAAGCCCACATTAATACAATCGTTATTTGTTTGGCTATAAATCACACTGGTGCTAATGTTTTGCTACGATTTGAGTATCAGCTCGCTGATTTCATTGATATAGATAATGTTCACATTGTCTCCTGAAAGTCAGGATTATCATTTTGTACATTTTGCTTGCACGTGCTTGCTTCTGGGCTGTATCCAATCACTAAGCACGGTTTGTGCTGTGGGCCCTGGCCCTTATCATGGAATCGTATAATTCCTGTTCACCAACATAATTTAGTGTCGAAAGTTTTTAATGTCGTTCAGACTCGGCACGTAAAGCCCTCCTGCTGACCTAACCTGACCGTGACTGTTTCCGCGGACCGCAAGTCATCCCAGTGAAGGGCAAATGTCACGAGTTTGGCCGCGATCCGGCTTCGACTCGACCACCCCCGCCCCGCCAGCTCAAAACAGAGTCAAGCGGACGCTTCGACTCGACCATCCCCGCCTCGCCAGCTCGAAACATAGTCAAACGGACACTTCGACTCCACCATCCCCGCCTCGCCAGCTCAAAACAGAGTCCAGCGGACGCTTCTTCCAATCGAGCTACAGCAATGACCGACCTCAGACAGGTAAGCAACACCCGACTACCACCTGAAATAAATCTGAAGAAAATCATCATATGTCTGAGGACGTTCGTACCCCGGCAAGCTCACGATGTTAAGTCCCACATTTTCTGAAGAGAACTCCGCATTTTCTGGCGGACAGCTGGCTGTAGTTCTACGCGGGACAAAACAAAATACTTAAGACTAGGTCACGGCAGGCTCTATTGTTTCCCAATCTGCTCTGTAAACTGGAATTTTAATTAAAACCGCCAACAAATATAAAGCATTCTTTATTGAAAAATGTTCTGTTTACAGTCCTCAAGATACAATTCCTCCGGCATTCGTAAAAACAAAGCAGCCTCTTCTCAATCAGTCAGCATCGGGGACCCTGACACGGCGCTCAAACATACTTTACGTTCTCCAGTTGCATGGTCTTTGGGAAGAATGAGACAGCGTTGTCATACAATCATTAAACAAACACCGTGCAATGTTAGTGTGTTTTGTGGTATGCCGAATAGGGAGATATACAAACAAATCCTTGTCATTGCTGACCAGGTAACGACCAACATAACCATAATACACATTGAATGGGGAGAGGCGCTTGCTTTGATCTTTTGATTTATGTGTTGAATGACCTCCGGACACGAGCCCAAATCTAAAAATATGGATCTTATAGCCAGAAGCTGCATACCGGATTTCGCGGAATATTGATATTTATGATGCCTCGATTTTGCTGAATATCTGTGTTCTCTTCTTACGTAAGTTTGTACCCATATTCAATGACAATATGAATTTAAAAGGTATTCAAAGGCAACATTGGACTGTTTGGTGTTCTTTTTGACACGGTGGACTCCGCCACCTTAGACACCGTGCCGTCCTAAATTGATGACACGGGTGGATCTTTTTGACACGGTGGACTCCGCGTCCTTAGACACCGTGCCGTCCTAAATTGATGACACGGGTGGATCTTTTTGACACGGTGGACTCCGCCACCTTAGACACCGTGTCGTCCTAAATTGATGACACGGGTGGATCTTTTTGACACGGTGGACTCCGCCACCTTAGACACCGTTTTGTCCTAAATTGAGATGACTTGTTATTTGTGTTAATGCATCGGTAAGTATTTTGTTGTTCAGCGTTTTGAAGTATTGAATTATTAGGCAATGTACATTAAATACGACGCTGTACGAGAATGATCAGTTAACACTCAAGTAGACATAACATTTTAGGTGTGTCCTTTAGGGTATTTCGCGACGTCGCATTTTATTTTGCTCTGATATTAAATACTTTCACAATCTGGTGGGTCTCTCCCAAACTCTCGAATTGTGCGGTGATGCCATGCATGTAGTTATATGTATGTAGTTAGCAGAGTTTGATGTATGTAGTTATATGTCTTTCTTGAGTGTCTCGCAGTAGACGCGTGTTCCATTTTTCTTAGAGCTAGCTTGTTGACGCATTCATTTAGTCAGTTAAGCACAGTCTATTAAGTTCCCTTTATTGTCTTTTCTATCAATGGTTGTACGGTTTTGCGTTATAATGATTCATAATGGTCGCAAGATACTTACCATATCATTCTTAGAAGACAAGTGTCTCAGATATGTCCGATAGTTTAAACACAAACAGCTTCTGTTCACATATGTCGCCTCGAAATGCGCTTGAAATGCGCGTATCCGCCGCACCAGAAATTTCCCGTTTTCAAACGCGTCCGACATGCGCAGCGCGCGTGAGATCCGCCCGGAGGCTCCTCCGCGACAGAGCTTCATTCCTGCCGCAGCTCACAGAGCAGCAGCGACGGCAGCGGCAGCGGCTCGACTCGGCTCGTCATTCCAGCACTGTGGCCGGGCCGTCAGATAGCCGGCACCCGGAGATAACCTGGCGAACCAGTCATTATTCGGACCATTAGTCGGCGGCGCGGCGTGGCGGCTGCCGCAGCTCCCGGCCACCGGCAGTCCAGAGCTGCCCTCATCCATCATCTCGCTCGTTACCGGCTGGCCAGTGCCGCCGCAGCCGCCGCGCCGGCAGTCGCCACGGCGCGAGCGGCGCGCGACGCGGTCCTACGCCGTGCCGCCGTCTCCACCTCCGCCGCCGCTCTGGCCTCATTAATCCAGTACCGCCGCGCGCCGCACTCATTTTTTCACAATCACGCTCCAATATGAGTTTTTGGAAAGGCGTTTAGCACCTGTGAGTGGCTACCTGTGTTGGAGGCTCCGCCCCCCGCCGGCGGCGCGCGCTCTGATTGGTCGCCGGCCGCATGGCCCGGCCGTAGAAAGTCAATGCCGGCCGGCCGGCCGGGCATGGGCGCGAGCGGCGCGGCTCACTCTAGTTTGGGATAGATGGCGTGGGGGTGCGCGGCGGCGCGGCGAGCGTGAGCAGGCTCCGCGTGCTGGGTCCGAGAGAGAGAGAGATAGAGAGAGGAACCGCTGCGACTGAGAGGCGCCGGGCGGCACGGATTGCTATGATGCAGCCCGGAGACGGCTTCTCCAGTGGCCACCACTCGCTGCACCCGCACTCGCACGTGCCCATGGATCTGCACATGGCGCAGGGCTTCCAGTACTACCGGTGAGTAGACGGGGCTGGCGACGATCGAGATAGGGCACGTGGTGGTCAGGTTGGCATGTGAGGTTCCTATGGGGTGTTAGAGGATGTTTTGATGAGTGTTTGTACTGTTAGCCCCAGACTGGTTCTTAGACGATCCACGCAGTTTTGGTAATGAGGTTTTTAATTTTGTTTTATAAAATGCAATTATGTGCGATATTTTATGAACGATTTTTCCGTCCACTTTTTTGCACACAGTTTTCATAAGCTCTCAAATTCAACACATTTATTGTGAATCGTAGAGAGAGCAAATTGGTCAATCGCTATTTTCTCAAACATCAATGTTAAGAATGTCCAAAGACCAAATATACATATTATTCAAATGTCCCTCATACTCCAATATCAAATACCCGATTATAGCTATTTTACATGCATTTTCGGCTAGGTACTATTCAGTCACAAACAATTGTGGCGCATTTTATTCAGGCAGACGCATTCCGCGACCTGCTTTGCATGCATTGCGGCAGTGTAACAGATCTGCGAGACTCGCACTCGACCGGTGTGTTGCGCGTTATCCGAATGTGGGCGGCCCTCTCAGGGCTACTTGGTCACTCGTGTACCCGCCGGACCGCGGCAGAGATCAGGACCGGGACCAGGACCGGGACCAGGACCGGGACCAGGACCGGGACCAGGACCGGGACCAGGACCAGGACCGGGACCGGGACCGGGACCGGGACCGGGACCGGGACCGGGACCGGGACCGGGACCGGGACCAGGACCAGGACCAGGACCGGAACCAAGACAGGACCACTACTTGGGTCCCTGATGTCCCCGCTGCGTCGGGACCAGTACTGGCAGGACTAGGACCAGGTCTGATGCCGAGACCAACTCTGCATCAGAACCAAGATCGAGACCTGGACCGGGTCCAAGATTTCGGGGACCGCACTGAGGACCAGGAGTCAGAAATATTGGGACCAGGACCAGCATTGCGAGTAAGACCGGACCAGGACCAGAACCAGCGCCGGGATCAAGACCAGATCGGGATCAAGACTTGTGCAGGACCAGGACTGGGTCCCAGATTCGGGGACCGGGCCGAGTGGGACCGGGACCAGACCACGCTGCCTGCCGGCTGGGTGCGCTGTCACGACCACATGCAAATCGGCGTCGAGCCGGCCCGATGGGGACTGATCACCGGCTGATTGCCGCTCCGCCACCACCGGCGCTGCTGGGTCGTCCGACCGACTGCACCTGCCTCAGAAGTCAGCTCACAGCAGTGCAGTCTGCCGACTCCGCTTCCGGCGTGTTGGAGGAGGAGAACCGTCCGGTTCCAACGTGTTCGACGAGAGCTCGTGCTGCCCAGTTCCGGCGTGAACCGTCCACCCCCGGCACGAGTTGCCATCCTCCTGTCCCAGCGTGAGGTGGATGTGTCCTCCCCCTGTCGATAGCGCAGGGCCAAGGTGTCCTCCTGTCCCAGGCGCGAGATCCAGGCGGTGTCCTCCCGACACTGGGGCGGTCCTACCTGTCAGCGGACAACCTGCGAGCTGCCAGTGTCCTGCCAAAGACCCGCCAGCCAGCAGCCCGCCAGCGTCCTGCCACGGTGTCGGCCGGCATGCCCCCCCCCCCCCGGCCTGGCTATGAGTGTGCGACAATCGACAGACACCTTCCCCAGATAGATGACCCGGCGGCCGGCCGTCGATGGCGGTCAGAGCGGCCCACGCGGATCTGGACAGCAGTGAGATCACCCAAACTCCGCGCGGCGACATGCCGCCTGTTTGTGTCGTTTACCGAATACGATGACAGCATTTCCATACAATCCGTGCTCGGATAACATGAGAGCCGCTGCCGCCGGGACGCGCCGCCGAGACACGGTGACGTCAGCGGTGTCAGCGGGGACGGGCCGGGACACGGTGACGTCAGCGGTGTCAGCGGGGACGTGCCGGGACACGGTGACGTCAGCGGTGTCAGCCGGGACGGGCCGGGACACGGTGACGTCAGTGGTGTCAGCGGGGACGTGCCGGGACACGGTGACGTCAGCGGTGTCAGCCGGGACGGGCCGGGACACGGTGACGTCAGCGGTGTCAGCGGGGACGTGCCGGGACACGGTGACGTCAGCGGTGTCAGCCGGGACGGGCCGGGACACGGTGACGTCAGCGGTGTCAGCGGTGTGGCTCTCTGTCGCCAGCAGAGCAGTGGCGGCACCAGGCACCAGGGGTCAAACGTAGAGGAGGCAGTCAGGACTGTGTGTGTGTGTGTGGGGGGGGGGGGCTGTTTCGTGATTTTTGTTTAGTAGATTGGTAAATATATGCAGATGACCACGGTTAATACTTCACCGCTACAAACAGCCTGATTGTATGCTGTCATCAGCTTGGAATTGATTTGAAAATAGGCAAGAATTATCACGCAGAGTGTGCGGCACGTAAGGCTTTCGATTTGACTCTTCATTCTGCCGGTTGACAAGAATTGTGCGACTGCATGTTAAGAATAGGACTCAGAGCCTGCACATAACATCATTAGGTATATGCGAAGAACACGGCTAAGTAAAATGCATCGAAATATCATGTCGTATTTGTAATATAAGTCTGGACGGCTCGCCGATCTCCTTGCAGCAATAGCAGGGGTGTAGGGTCCTATTCAGTTGAGGGGGCTTCAGCCCCCCAACTTGTCTTCAGCCCCCTCCCCCCCTCCCCCAACTTGGACGAGGAAGTGGGTCAAATCCGGGGAGAAATCTGTATTTTTGTGGATTTTGATGGTACTTTAAAGGGATTATACGGGGTTTTCCCAGAATAATTGAGTTACATAGTAAAATGTACTTATAAAGGTGGTAGAAGCCCCACAGTAGCCACATTTGTCTGGAAATGACCTCTTCTGCGCGTAAGGACATTTCAAAGTGCGGGGTGATGTCACCGCGTACTTTCTGCAAGACCGACTGAGGCAGAGCCAGTCATTTCTTTTATGCTTAAAAACACCTCACTTATGGCATATTTCCGGTAAAATAAGCAACATTTTTTATAAAATGTTTTGTTCCGACAGCAGCAGTTACCTATATTTTCCCATAAAATTCTATATTTTTCATGAATTTTCATGCCAAAATTCATCAATACGCCACCACCAAATTCGCAACGCTTCCGTCCAGAGATAAGAAAACCACGAAATCTGAACGAACAGTGTGTAGTAATAAAGAGTCCCGTAAGTTTTGAATTGCATAATCATTTTGTGATCCAGTGTAGGACTTGCAGATAATTCAAAACTCTAAAATTATAAGATTCAGATTCTAAGATAAAGGTGGTGGACAGTAATGCCGATCAAGTATTCGTTATCTGATAGAGTCTCGAAAAACGCCAAAGTTTTAACGCTGATAATTGCTGAAATAATGGACTAAATGAGCATTGAGATCCCTGTTATATGTCTTAAACGTGTTTAAAGCTCATACAACTGCAAAAGAGTGCATTTCCTTTCAGGACGGAAACTCGTATAATCCCTTTAAAGGGATATTGCCACCTCCGGAGGATTGATAAAAAAGCAACTTAGTGAATGGTGGGGTTCAACACCCATGTATGCTCAAGCTCAAACTTGCTCCTGCAGCACCTAAAGCAGTGTATCGGCAAAACATTTTTTTTCCTGACTCCAAAACGTTGGTCCCAGCTTTGCTCAGTACTAGTTCATGATGGCCGCTCTCATCCAGTTTGCCCGCCACATAATAGCAGCCCGCCCAAAGCCGAAGGGTACGAATTCGCCGAGATTTGACCTTGAAAAGTCTGTCTGTGTTGGTCACAAATAAAGATATTGGTCACAAATCTCCTACAGCCCCAAAGTCATTCTTGATGTTTTATTATGAAAGAGGCTAAGGTTGTTGAAAATATAATTACCTGCATACGCTTTTTAATTTTAAAGTGCACTTACGGAATGGTGATGTTGA
Source organism: Chirona hameri (assembly GCA_036785665.1). Taxonomy (NCBI): domain Eukaryota; kingdom Metazoa; phylum Arthropoda; class Thecostraca; order Balanomorpha; family Balanidae; genus Chirona; species Chirona hameri. The sequence continues at coordinate 123,010 of JAXIVJ010001411.1, forward strand.
GTTTGCAATATTCAAAAGAAAATCATAGTCCGCAAAGAAGTGATTCTAAATAGTGATGAGGCGACTCCAATTTTACGAATGTGTTCCAATCATGAGCGGTACAAATGTATTTTTTATCTAATGGGGGGAGTTTCGGGAACCAAATTTTACAGGTGAAATCGGACACGCTTAATCTACCGATACACACCAAAAACTCCATATTGGCCCCCGAGGTGGCAATATCCCTTAGAGGGATTTTTCCCAGCTCAGCCCCCCCCCCCCCCCCAACTCTTCTGGAGAAGCTACGCCCCTGAGCAATATGTAACTACCAGTAAGGCGCCGTAGTTGGCGATGAACGAGCGAGCGCGAAGGAAATGTATGGGGAATTTCAACGATCGGGCAAGTAGTTTCTGAGATACAAAAAAAGGTGCGCACGTGCAGCGGCACCCACCCCTGACCTGTGGGAAACTGGCGGATGAGAGATATCTAACCACACACCAAATTTGAACACAATTGGCTCAGCCGTTCCTGATATATAGAATAGGGATGTGCACGTGCGCACGTGCAGAGTCACCCCACCCCTGAGTTGTGTGAAAGTGGCGGCTGAGGGGTCCCTAACTACACACGAAATTTGCACCTAATCTGCCCAGCCGTTGCGGAGTTACTGCGAGCAAATACTTTGCAACACCCCTCACCCGGCACGCGCCACGCGCAGTGGTAGTCACCCACATGAGTCGGCACTGGTCTCAAACAGGGTAGGTTGGATGGGGCTGCTCAGAAAAGAAGGCCGCTTGTCAATCGGACGTGCGGTTGCAAAGATATGAGCTTCTCAAAAGCGTCGCCACGGGCCGGGCCGCTCATATTCAGATTTATTCTCTCCATACACCATGGAAGAACGAGCGGAGCGCAAAGCCCTCGCTCGTAATTACATAAGTTAATGATATTTACCATTAAAAGGAGATGTAAACAAATATTAAACCATTGGAAAAATATCCCACATTCCAAATATCCCGAATCATTTTAATCACGGGTACGGCACCTGTCACAAAGGTCCTTTGCTGCTTCCGCGTTGACGTCGCATCGAATTTCTCAGGAACGGAAGCGCCCGGCGAAAACTCTGAGATACCGCCACATAGCTGGGGGAAACACGCGTTTGGGTTGTGAGCCACTGCCTCACAGCCCAAATTTTCACAATGCTAAATTGCAATGGCTAGGCTGATTTGTGTCTATCGATACCAACAAACATATTGAAATAACATCAAAATGAGACGCGTTTTAACTCTTTGGAAAGTTTTGTCTATTAAATATTTCGTGCCTTATAACCCTACCATTTTTTGTTTTGTATTCAGGGAAAAATAAGATTATACTTTATATGTTTGGCTAATTTAGGTAAGTCACTGCCTCGTGTGCCTCAATGGAAGAACCGCCACTGCAGCAGAGTACTCACGTCACGTCACCGGTGACGTCATGTCACGTCTCCGGTGACGTCATGACACGTCGCCGGTGACGGAAGCTCTGCGTGTGGCGAGCGGGCAGTGCGTGGCAACTGGCAGGTGCAGTTAACCCCGGTCTCAGCCGCGGGGGAATTTGTAAGTGGCGCGCATCATGTACCGTCCTTCCCCGGGGCTATCGGGCTGCGGTCCTGCAGCGCTCGTGCGAAAATTCACCCGTGTTCTCCAACCACACAGAGGCTCTAATTGTGCCAGTGATTCGGCCGGGTGTAAATTGTACGCCCTCCCCCCGCCCCCTGTACCAGGTGCACACCGGGTGCACCCGGTCAGTTGAGGTAAGTGGGGGCTGCTCCGCCCCCGTCGCTGGGACCAGCAGGGTTCGAGTTGGTGCGGAGGATGCGGTCGGTCGGTGGATGCGGTGAATCTGGCCGCCGCCTCAGGAAACACAGGAGGCTGAGCAGGACCACTGTTTCCGGGTAGCTGTTGGGACGTATAATCAGCCACATACGCACGACATGTGAAGGTGGTCTTGTGGTTAGGTGGTTCACTTATAAAGGTAGATATCTGAAAATATTATTGTTCGCGAAAACACCGTTCTAAAAAGGGCATCTATGCATGTCAAGGAGTGTAATGAATTTAGCTAGACATTTGAGCTAAATGCTTGTAGCGGTATCTTTCCACCAACCAGTGGTCACTGGTCGGTCCTGGTCACTGGTCAGTCCTGGTCACTGGTCAGTCCTGGTCACTGGTCAGTCCAAGTCACTGGTCAGTCCTGGTCACTGGTCAGTCCTGGTCACTGGTCAGTCCTGGTCACTGGTCAGTGCTGGTCACTGGTCAGTCCTGGTCACTGGTCAGTCCTGGTCACTGGTCAGCCCTGGTCACTGGTCGGTCCTGGTCACTTGTCAGTCCTGGTCACTGGTCGGTCCTAGTCACTGGTCAGTCCTGGTCACTGGTCAGTCCTGGTAACTGGTCAGTCCTGGTCACTGGTCAGTCCTGGTCACTGGTCAGTCCTGGTCACTGGTCAGTCCTGGTCACTGGTCAGTGCTGGTCACTGGTCAGTCCTGGTCACTGGTCAGTATCAGTGGCCAGTGTTGGTCGGTGCCGGCCAGAGCTAACCAGCAGTGGTCGCTGGTCAGCTCCGGTGTTCACTGCTCAGTGATCATTACACCGACACCGACAGTATACAGACTGTTGTACTGTCGATAGCCCGGCCGTCCGTCACCGACAGTGTACAGACTGTTGCACTGTCGATAGCCCGTCCGTCCGTCACCGACAGTATACAGACTGTTGCACTGTCGATAGCCCGTCCGTCCGTCACCGACAGTATACAGACTGTTGCACTGTCGATAGCCCGTCCGTCCGTCACCGACAGTATATAGACTGTTGTACTGTCGCTAGCCCGTCCGTCCGTCACCGACAGTATGCCGACTGTTGTACTGTCGATAGCCCGTCCGTCCGTCACTGACAGTATACAGACTGTTGTACTGTCGCTAGCCCGTCCGTCCGTCACCGACAGCCCTGAGAGCAGCCCGTCCGTCCGTCACCGACAGCCCTGAGAGCAGCCCGTCCGTCCGTCACCGACAGCCCTGAGAGCAGTCCGTCCGTCCGTCACCGACAGCCCTGAGAGCAGTCGGCAGTGCCCGCGGTCTGGTAGTGCGGCATTACCGGCCTCGCGGCTCCTCACCGATCACTCTTAAATCAGCAGTCAGCTGTCTGCGTGACCTGTGAATTGTTTGGTGGATTGCATCATGGAAGATCAAAGAATAGGTTCAAATGTCTATATTTGAGATGTTCCAATGGTGGAAGCTGAATTGAAGAGCAGTTGTGACACAAATTTCGAATGGAGAGTACAGTTTTCACCGATTCGTTTAATGATTTGATACATTATAAATTCACTGTTTGTCAACTAGACACTTCCATTGCTTTCATCATGTTTTCTTTACTGTCCAGAAGAATACTTCGACAGAATCCCGCGAATCATTTAAACTTGCATATAGTTTGCGTTAGGCCCGGGCAGCGTCACCGGAAGAGCGTGAGTCTTTAGAGCGAAAGCATCGGCCAAACAGCAACTGCCGGATGAAACATCTCGGCGGGTCATTTTAAAATCGTCATCGACCTGGAAGACGTACTATGTTCGAAGGCGATTGAGACCGCGCTAGTGACAGTTTAGCTGATGCAATGTACCAGGGGCTCGCGGCTTTAGCCAGGGCTCATTTAATTCATTCAATCTGATTGGAGACATGTCCATTTAAATCCCACCCTGTCTAACCACCCGCTGTATAATGTATTTTATTAAATACACCCGGACCGGGGTACTTTGCGGTTAGCAAGTCGTTGTCAGACCCGTCCACGACCATCTACTGACGTGAATACGTGTCGGGTATGGCATTACCTGCAGATTGGCCTGTTCCGTGGCTTAAAGTAGCTACCGTCTTTAAATGTATACACTTACTTGAACAAATTGAATCAACAGGCTGTACCCTGAGAGACATGTGCACATCTCGTTGCTAAGACGTTGAATCTATCGATAACACAAACCAGCTCGTGGAACGAATGATTTGACTCTGTAAGCGGCCATTGACAAATCCACTGTGGGAACGGGGCAGTCTGTCAGCTGCCCCGCGCCTGTCTGTCTGTCTGTCTGTCTGTCTGTCTGTCTGTCTGTCTGTCTGTCTGTCTGTCTGTCTGTCTGTCTGTCTGTCTGTCTGTATGTCTGTCTGTCTGTCTGTCTGTCTGTCTGTCTGTCTGTCTGTCTGTCTGTCTGTCTGTCTGTCTGTCCGTCTGTCTGTCTGTCTGTCTGTCTGTCTGTCTGTCTGTCTGTCTGTCTGTCTGTCTGTCTGTCTGTCTGTCTGTCTGTCTGTCTGTCTGTCTGTCTGTCTGTCTGTCTGTCTGTCTGTCTGTCTGTCTGTCTGTCTGTCTGTCTGTCTGTCTGTCTGTCTGTCTGTCTGTCTGTCTGTCTGTCTGTCTGTCTGTCTGTCTGTCTGTCTGTCTGTCTGTCTGTCTGTCTGTCTGTCTGTCTGTCTGTCTGTCTGTCTGTCTGTCTGTCTGTCTGTCTGTCTGT
>JAXIVJ010001411.1:132500-139203 GCA_036785665.1 Chirona hameri
TGGAGTTCGAAACTGGGAGGCTGGACGACTAGCCAGAATTTTCGATAATATTCAGAATGTTTCGTTTCCGTAGATATTATGAAACACAATGAACAATTGTTGTATCAATGGTTTGTAATGGAGTTATGTCGTTACCTTGTGTGGTGTAGGCAACTTTCGAAAATTACATTTCATTCATAATGGATTTCCTGAGTTCCTTTCTTTGCTATCAGCTCATTTGCCTCCCACGAATTCAGAAGATTGTGATAATTTACAGCTCGCTGTGTCCATTTGTCACCGCCTGCATCTGACACCTGCCGTCGCGGTGAACCGCCCCAGACGGAACTACTGTCACGGAGAGGGCGGAGACGGCGGAGACGGCGGAGACGGCGGCGGAGACGGCGGCGGAGACGGCGGCGGATGGCGGCGGTGATGGCGGTGATGGCGGTGATGACGGATATGACGGATATGACGACACTGGAGACGATGACGCAGATAGGAACGTCGCGACCGGCTGACGCACCGTATCAGCACACATCGGGCGATCGGTTTCACAAGCGGCACCGACGCGGGGCGCGGAGAGAGAACTGCACGTGCAGTGGTGGAGGAGGAGGAGGCGCAGGGCGGGCGGGGAGGCGCAGGAGGAGGCGAGGGAGGCGGGCGCAGGGCGGGCGCAGCGCCCTCATTGTCTCACAGTCTCACCAGTCAGTCAGTCAGACGTCAGGACACTGAGGATTGCCGTCCTCCAGAAGGCACATGGATACTGGATACGGGAGATAACTCTGTGGTTTGCAGGGCTGCATTGAACAGCGCTGGCTGCAGCGTCGACGTTCTCTAGTGCAGATAATCCACCGTTATATACAGGTTTGCCTGATCACCGTCGACGTTCTCTAGTGCAGATAATCCACCGGTATATACAGGTTTGCCTGATCACCGTCGACGTTCTCTAGTGCAGATAATCCACCGTTTGTCATAATTCACTGAACAGTAATCATTGTTTACATCTTGTGCATTGCGCAACTACTGGTTTTGTTACCTACTTCGAGGAAAACTCTTCTAACAATAACAAATGATCGTGTCTTGCATTAAGCACCGCTGTTCTAGTACCCATTCTAGACTCACAGCTCATTGACTCTTATCACCTTGCCCTGTTACTCTCACGTCACCCTCTCGTACTGTCTGAATTTCACTCCCATCCTCCTCAGCCTATGACACTGTTCCGTGCAGCCGTGCAGCCTATGACACTGTTCCGTGCAGCCGTACTATGACACTGTTCCGTGCAGCCGTGCTATGACACTGTTCCGTGCAGCCGTACTATGACACTGTTCCGTGCAGCCGTACTATGACACTGTTCCGTGCAGCCGTACTATGACACTGTTCCGTGCAGCCGTACTATGACACTGTTCCGTGCAGCCGTACTATGACACTGTTCCGTGCAGCCGTACTATGACACTGTTCCGTGCAGCCGTACTATGACACTGTTCCGTGCAGCCGTACTATGACACTGTTCCGTGCAGCCGTACTATGACACTGTTCCGTGCAGCCGTACTATGACACTGTTCCGTGCAGCCGTACTATGACACTGTTCCGTGCAGCCGTACTATGACACTGTTCCATGCAGCCGTACTATGACACTGTTCCGTGCAGCCGTACTATGACACTGTTCCGTGCAGCCGTACTATGACACTGTTCCGTGCAGCCGTACTATGACACTGTTCCGTGCCGCCGTACTATAACACTGTTCCGTGCAGCCGTACTATGACACTGTTCCGTGCAGCCGTACTATGACACTGTTCCGTGCAGCCGTACTATGACACTGTTCCGTGCAGCCGTACTATGACACTGTTCCGTGCAGCCGTACTATGACACTGTTCCGTGCAGCCGTACTATGACACTGTTCCGTGCAGCCGTGCTATGACACTGTTCCGTGCAGCCGTACTATGACACTGTTCCGTGCAGCCGTACTATGACACTGTTCCGTGCAGCCGTACTATGACACTGTTCCGTGCAGCCGTACTATGACACTGTTCCGTGCAGCCGTACTATGACACTGTTCCGTGCAGCCGTACTATGACACTGGTCCGTGCAGCCGTACTATGACACTGTTCCGTGCAGCCGTACTATGACACTGTTCCGTGCAGCCGTACTATGACACTGTTCCGTGCAGCCGTACTATGACACTGTTCCGTGCAGCCGTACTATGACACTGTTCCGTGCAGCCGTGCTATGACACTGTTCCGTGCAGCCGTACTATGACACTGTTCCGTGCAGCCGTACTATGACACTGTTCCGTGCAGCCGTACTATGACACTGTTCCGTGCAGCCGTACTATGACACTGTTCCGTGCAGCCGTACTATGACACTGTTCCGTGCAGCCGTACTATGACACTGTTCCGTGCAGCCGTACTATGACACTGTTCCGTGCAGCCGTACTATGACACTGTTCCGTGCAGCCGTACTATGACACTGTTCCGTGCAGCCGTACTATGACACTGTTCCGTGCAGCCGTACTATGACACTGTTCCGTGCAGCCGTACTATGACACTGTTCCGTGCAGCCGTACTATGACACTGTTCCGTGCAGCCGTACTATGACACTGTTCCGTGCAGCCGTACTATGACACTGTTCCGTGCAGCCGTACTATGACACTGTTCCGTGCAGCCGTACTATGACACTGTTCCGTGCAGCCGTACTATGACACTGTTCCGTGCAGCCGTACTATGACACTGTTCCGTGCAGCCGTACTATGACACTGTTCCGTGCAGCCGTACTATGACACTGTTCCGTGCAGCCGTACTATGACACTGTTCCGTGCAGCCGTACTATGACACTGTTCCGTGCAGCCGTACTATGACACTGTTCCGTGCAGCCGTACTATGACACTGTTCCGTGCAGCCGTACTATGACACTGTTCCGTGCAGCCGTACTATGACACTGTTCCGTGCAGCCGTACTATGACACTGTTCCGTGCAGCCGTACTATGACACTGTTCCGTGCAGCCGTACTATGACACTGTTCCGTGCAGCCGTACTATGACACTGTTCCGTGCAGCCGTACTATGACACTGTTCCGTGCAGCCGTACTATGACACTGTTCCGTGCAGCCGTACTATGACACTGTTCCGTGCAGCCGTACTATGACACTGTTCCGTGCAGCCGTACTATGACACTGTTCCGTGCAGCCGTACTATGACACTGTTCCGTGCAGCCGTACTATGACACTGTTCCGTGCAGCCGTACTATGACACTGTTCCGTGCAGCCGTACTATGACACTGTTCCGTGCAGCCGTACTATGACACTGTTCCGTGCAGCCGTACTATGACACTGTTCCGTGCAGCCGTACTATGACACTGTTCCGTGCAGCCGTACTATGACACTGTTCCGTGCAGCCGTACTATGACACTGTTCCGTGCAGCCGTACTATGACACTGTTCCGTGCAGCCGTACTATGACACTGTTCCGTGCAGCCGTACTATGACACTGTTCCGTGCAGCCGTACTATGACACTGTTCCGTGCAGCCGTACTATGACACTGTTCCGTGCAGCCGTACTATGACACTGTTCCGTGCAGCCGTACTATGACACTGTTCCGTGCAGCCGTACTATGACACTGTTCCGTGCAGCCGTACTATGACACTGTTCCGTGCAGCCGTACTATGACACTGTTCCGTGCAGCCGTACTATGACACTGTTCCGTGCAGCCGTACTATGACACTGTTCCGTGCAGCCGTACTATGACACTGTTCCGTGCAGCCGTACTATGACACTGTTCCGTGCAGCCGTACTATGACACTGTTCCGTGCAGCCGTACTATGACACTGTTCCGTGCAGCCGTACTATGACACTGTTCCGTGCAGCCGTACTATGACACTGTTCCGTGCAGCCGTACTATGACACTGTTCCGTGCAGCCGTACTATGACACTGTTCCGTGCAGCCGTACTATGACACTGTTCCGTGCAGCCGTACTATGACACTGTTCCGTGCAGCCGTACTATGACACTGTTCCGTGCAGCCGTACTATGACACTGTTCCGTGCAGCCGTACTATGACACTGTTCCGTGCAGCCGTACTATGACACTGTTCCGTGCAGCCGTACTATGACACCGTACTATGACACTGTTCCGTGCAGCCGTACTATGACACTGTTCCGTGCAGCCGTACTATGACACTGTTCCGTGCAGCCGTACTATGACACTGTTCCGTGCAGCCGTACTATGACACTGTTCCGTGCAGCCGTACTATGACACTGTTCCGTGCAGCCGTACTATGACACTGTTCCGTGCAGCCGTACTATGACACTGTTCCGTGCAGCCGTACTATGACACTGTTCCGTGCAGCCGTACTATGACACTGTTCCGTGCAGCCGTACTATGACACTGTTCCGTGCAGCCGTACTATGACACTGTTCCGTGCAGCCGTACTATGACACTGTTCCGTGCAGCCGTACTATGACACTGTTCCGTGCAGCCGTACTATGACACTGTTCCGTGCAGCCGTACTATGACACTGGTCCGTGCAGCCGTACTATGACACTGTTCCGTGCAGCCGTACTATGACACTGTTCCGTGCAGCCGTACTATGACACTGTTCCGTGCAGCCGTACTATGACACTGTTCCGTGCAGCCGTACTATGACACTGTTCCGTGCAGCCGTACTATGACACTGTTCCGTGCAGCCGTACTATGACACTGTTCCGTGCAGCCGTACTATGACACTGTTCCGTGCAGCCGTACTATGACACTGTTCCGTGCAGCCGTACTATGACACTGTTCCGTGCAGCCGTACTATGACACTGTTCCGTGCAGTCGTACTATGACACTATTCCGTGCAGCCGTACTATGACACTGTTCCGTGCAGCCGTACTATGACACTGTTCCGTGCAGCCGTACTATGACACTGTTCCGTGCAGCCGTACTATGACACTGTTCCGTGCAGCCGTACTATGACACTGTTCCGTGCAGCCGTACTATGACACTGTTCTGTGCAGCCGTACTATGACACTGTTCCGTGCAGCCGTACTATGACACTGTTCCGTGCAGCCGTACTATGACACTGTTCCGTGCAGCCGTACTATGACACTGGTCCGTGCAGCCGTACTATGACACTGTTCCGTGCAGCCGTACTATGACACTGTTCCGTGCAGCCGTACTATGACACTGTTCCGTGCAGCCGTACTATGACACTGTTCCGTGCAGCCGTACTATGACACTGTTCCGTGCAGCCGTACTATGACACTGTTCCGTGCAGCCGTACTATGACACTGTTCCGTGCAGCCGTACTATGACACTGGTCCGTGCAGCCGTACTATGACACTGTTCCGTGCAGCCGTACTATGACACTGTTCCGTGCAGCCGTACTATGACACTGTTCCGTGCAGCCGTACTATGACACTGTTCCGTGCAGCCGTACTATGACACTGTTCCGTGCAGCCGTACTATGACACTGTTCCGTGCAGCCGTACTATGACACTGTTCCGTGCAGCCGTACTATGACACTGTTCCGTGCAGCCGTACTATGACACTGTTCCGTGCAGCCGTACTATGACACTGTTCCGTGCAGCCGTACTATGACACTGTTCCGTGCAGCCGTACTATGACACTGTTCCGTGCAGCCGTACTATGACACTGTTCCGTGCAGCCGTACTATGACACTGTTCCGTGCAGCCGTACTATGACACTGTTCCGTGCAGCCGTACTATGACACTGTTCCGTGCAGCCGTACTATGACACTGTTCCGTGCAGCCGTACTATGACACTGTTCCGTGCAGCCGTACTATGACACTGTTCCGTGCAGCCGTACTATGACACTGTTCCGTGCAGCCGTACTATGACACTGGTCCGTGCAGCCGTACTATGACACTGTTCCGTGCAGCCGTACTATGACACTGTTCCGTGCAGCCGTACTATGACACTGTTCCGTGCAGCCGTACTATGACACTGTTCCGTGCAGCCGTACTATGACACTGTTCCGTGCAGCCGTACTATGACACTGTTCCGTGCAGCCGTACTATGACACTGTTCCGTGCAGCCGTACTATGACACTGTTCCGTGCAGCCGTACTATGACACTGTTCCGTGCAGCCGTACTATGACACTGTTCCGTGCAGCCGTACTATGACACTGATCCGTGCAGCCGTACTGCCGTGAGGCGGTGCTTATGAAGCGTCCTGTTTAAATGGACAGTCCGAATGACGCCGTCTGGCGGCTGGTTACGTTCCGTGAGCGCCTGACATTTAGCATTAGCCAGCGAGACAACCGCGGGAGAACGCGCAATTATGTCATTCGAGTAAGTCGGGGATTAGCACGTGAGCCCGTCTCCTAATCCGCCTGGCTGGGTCGTAACAGACAAGCAGCTTGCGAGGGATTCTATGACCGCAGTGCTTACAGGAGGTAATTTGTGGAGACGCTTGAAGAATCGCAGTGGAGAATGGCATCATTAGCGTAATGAAGTAAATTGGTTTTGCGTGTAGTTTTAGCAGATTATATAGAAGGTAACTTGTTTTTATTCTTTTTTCCTACAATTAACAATGATTATTCAACCTTCGAAAGGATTTTTTGTAATGTCTTTTCAATGAACGCATCAATTTTGCCTAAGAATAGATCCCAATATTCCAACTAATGGGAATAATGGCATATGATTCACAAGCTGTCTTATTCTGGAAAAGAAATTAATCTTACTAGCTTACACCCATACTCTGTCGATTGGTTTAGTTTTTTCTTCTTCT
>JAXIVJ010001412.1:0-22500 GCA_036785665.1 Chirona hameri
TATGTATGTATGTATGTATGCATATATGTATGTATGTATGTATGTATGTATGTATGTATGTATGTATGTATGTATGTATGTATGTATGTATGTATGTAGTATGTATGTATGTATGTATGTATGTACTGTATGTCTGTATGCATGCATGCATGCCATGCATGTATGTATGTATGTATGTATGTATGTATGTATGTATGTATGTATGTATGTATGGATGTATGTATGTATGAATATGTATGTCATGTATGTATGTATGTATGTATGAAAGACTGACATACATGACTATGACATCAGAATTACAGACAGTACATCAGACTGACAGACAGTCAGATATGATACATTCATGTGTATATCATACGATCATATCGATACATACTATACATACATACTATGACATACATACAGACACACACACTATACACACAACTTCACGACACGACAGCACACAGACACACACACACCACTACACTCGACTAGGTCTCTATGCCAGGTCAATCGCATCCATGTACCGAACTCAGCTACGCACCCCGACAGCCCACCCAATTGCCTACGTTATTATTGCCATAAGTTACTGCCTATTAGTAACACCTGATAATGAATGACGTTATCTACGAATCGGCAGACCAAAGCATTGTCTATGTGGCCTGTGGGCGTGTGCGTAAGAATGTTGACTCAGCCCTCCAAACAGTGCACCACCGAGCACCGATGCAAAATGAATCCTGAGTATCACGTTAGTTCAAAGGATGCATTAGAAAATTGCCAATTGCCATAATAATAAAATTGCCATAATTCGCATAAAGTCGCATTTGTCACTTTCACTGCTGACCACGGTTGCGGTGGGCGTCACGCCGCCCGCCCGCCCCCCGCCCCGCCCCCCCCCCCCCCCCGGCACGTGCCAGCGACACCGTGTAATACAGAGGCGGTGTGTGGTGACGGAAGCGACACAACAGCGGCGCGAGGCCAGCCGGGCCGCGGCTGGGTACCGCCCCTGGCTGGCCTATCCGTGTCCCAGGCCGGCGTATTAGTGGTTCCAAAATAAGCGTCCCGCTGGGTTGGCCAGCACAGCAGTTAATTCGCAGTGAATACCGGCCGTTTCAACCTCCTGAAAGGCTGGACTGTATGTACGGTGCACAACAATGCTGCGCGGAACAGCCTATACAGACATCTTACAGGATTAATGTCACGTTCAGCCGACGGAAGAAAACGCAAGGGCAAGGCCTCTTTTTACGATTCGTATATGTGATTGGATAAGTCTTGCATAAGTCTTATCAGTTCGCCCTAGTCAAAATCGCTTACAATAGCGGCATATTCAATGCTCAAGAAAAACCTCTCAGAACGCACGGGCAGTTCTGTGCCGATCCAACCGGTCTGCGGGTCTGATCTCCACTGTTCCAACAGTCGTCCTCGTGCGGTGCGGCTATGACACGTGCTAGTGGCACTGGCGTATCCAGCGCGAGGGGGGGCATCTCGGACATGGCCCCTTCCAAACAGTTGAAAAAACGATGAAAATCGACATACTTTTGCGTTTTATAGACAATATAAGCAACTTTTACAAGGCCAAATGTTTTTTTTTAATACTCACTTTTGAAAGAGGAGGCCAAAGTTCAGAGTTTTTTTTTAAAAATAAGTATGATTTTTTTTTATCCCTCCCAAAGTCAACTCTTGATCCTCTCTTAGCTAGTGGAAGTTTGCCTCAGGCTGCATGACTGCCCTACTGGCTATCCTCCGTGTAACCGTTTTTTACTGGTATTTCCGAGCTGGCGGGCACAGGCAGTCAGCAATTTCAACAACGCATATTCCGTCAATGTAGCCAATCTGTATAGGCTGTCCCGCCGAGCACTAGAGTGTGTCGGACAGCCTCCTTCCAGACCGGCCGGAATGGCGAGAATGCAGGTATTCACTACAGGACTGTCGTCTAACCCAGCGGGACGCTTATTTTGGAACCAATAGGATGGACAATGCCGCAAACCGGCCAGACCGCCGGAAGTGCGCGACACCGACACCCACGTACTCCAGCTGGTACGTAGTGCGCCGCTGGATCCGGGTAAATACGGGCCACAGGATATGTGCCACATGTGTATCAATGCTCCTGGAGCAATCCAATGTCATGTTTATACGACTGATAGTTGCGGACATGCGGACATTGATGTACCTTCCAAACGGCAGGATTAACAAGGATATTTTGGAAGTTCTGAGGCGGTCTGAGTGATCATAACGCAAATACATTAGTCATGCCAAGTCATGGATTCAATATGATTACGAGCGAGCGCGAAACGCTCGCTCGTCTTGTCCGTGGTATATGGGAAAAATATGAATATGAGCGGCCCGACCTGACCCGACCCGGCCCGTGGCGACGCTTTTGACAAGCTAGTATCTCTGCAACTACACGTCCGATTGCCAAGCGGGCTTCTTTGCTGAGCAGCCCCATCCAATCTACCCTGTTTGAGACCGGTGCTGAATCATGTGGGTGACTACCACTTCGCGTGGCGCCTGCCGCGTGAGGGGTGTTGGAAGGTGTTTCCTCGCAATAACTCCGCAACGGCTGAGCCGATTGTGTTCAAATTTGGTGTGTGGTTAGGACCCCTCAGCCGCCACTTTCCCACAAGTTATTGGCGGGGTGCCTCTGCACGTGCGCACGTGCGCACCCCTTTTCTATATCGCAGGAATGGCTGAGTCGATTGTGTTCAAATTTGGTGTGTGGTTAGAGACCCCTCAGCCGCCACTTTCCCACAAGTTATTGTCAGGGTGCCTCTGCACGTGCGCACGTGCACACCCCTATTATATATCGCAGGAATGGCTGAGCCGATTGTGTGCGCACGTGCACACCCCTATTATATATCGCAGGAATGGCTGAGCCGATTGTGTGCGCACGTGCACACCCCTATTATATATCGCAGGAATGGCTGAGCCGATTGTGTTCATATTTTGTGTGTGGTTAGGGACCTCTCAAGCCGCCACTTTCCCACAAGTCAGGGGGTGGGGTGCCTCTGCACGTGCGCACCTTTTTTGTATCTCAGAAACCACTTGCCCGATGGAGTTGAAATTCACCATACATTTCCTTCGCGCTCGCTCGTTCATCGCCCAACTACGGCGCCTTACTGGTGTATAGAAGCAACACACGCCAAGTGTCATCATAGGCCGCACGTAGGTAATACATAGTGCATACCGCCCGTACGGCAGAACTAACCCAAGGCAAACGTGCACAGGGGTTCTGTGTAACTGTACTGCCCTTCCAAATCGCTATCGCTACGCGTTCTTGTGATATCTCCGAAAAACCGAGGGGGAGCCCCCAGCGCCAATTAGATCATCCACACGACATAACAGGTCGATTGTACTTCAATGCTGCACGGGATCGCGTCTGCATGGTGGCGTGTTGGTGGCTGAACTAGCGCACTGCTATCTACTGTGGATACTGAATACCACTGTATTTACTGTGGCTCCACTGGAGGACATAGCTATTCTCCAGTTTTGACAACAGAACACAGACACAGGCAAGAAATGCTAACGCTAACGCTAACGCTAACGCTAACGCTAACGTTTCAATTTTAGGGCAGATAAGCGACTGGAGCTTCTCCTTAGTCCTCATAGTGGAACCCAATGCAGGCGTACTACGCCAGAACCCCCAGAGTCCGGACACAGGCCTGAGACTCTAACGTGAACATTCCACTCGCGCGGAGAATCCAAAGCCGAACTCTCCTCTCCCCCTCTACGGCAGACCCCAGTGCAGGTGCACTGAGCCAGGCTCCTCGGAGCAGTCTCGCGCTGGTATAAGAACGCCCACTGGCCGTCTCGGACACGGCACGCGTTCACCTGTAACCGTTCACCTGGCGGCTTCCCCTGGCTTCACCACCCGACACGTCCTGGTACAAACAATGGTCGGGTGTGAAACCGAATACAGTCCACCGCCCCGCGTGCCGAGCCAAGCACAGGTGGGGTGTTGCGTTCAGACTGGCCAATCGGACGAACCAGGGCGTCAAAAGGAGCACGTTCGGAGCATCGAGTTGTTTTTCGAGTTGCATCGAGTTGAGGATTTTCAGAATTTTCGTTTCCTCACAGTACAGTTCGTAAATGCAGCTTTATTGAAAGTGGGGGAAGTTTGGAGCGAGTCGGATGTTCGCGAGATTGAAACACAGCTATGGCAAAACATGCAGTGTAACGTCACAAGCATGCATTGCAATAGAGCCATGCACTGCTGCACAGTTCAGTTAATTCGGCATCAGGCATCAGTACAATTTCAGTAGCAAAATGTGATTTGGGTTTATCGGCACCGCAAATACATGGTTATATGGCGCTCATTACTTTCACTTGGACTCAGCAAACTATTTTGAATGCCAGGGCACGCCAGCTCCAGCACATGGAATGCCAGGGCACGCCAGCTCCAGCACATGGAATGCCAGGGCACGCCAGCTCCAGCACATGCATTGTATACCGTTGGCTGACTGCATAGGTGATTTTTTTTGTTAGCGACGCATAGGACTGACAAGCCAGCCAGCCAGTTCAGGTCAGCTAATAGCAGTAATTTTCCCAAAGGGTCTAATTAACTAATTTGCTGTAGGTAATGGAGTCTTCGGCAGGGGTAATGTCGATTGAACAGCTAAGAGAGAAATTATAGCTGATTCGTTTGATGATGGCACATATGTACAATGTACATAGTAGTGGTGCCAATCGGTACAATAATTTTCGGAATTCCGAATTTGTCCGAAGACCGATTCGGTTTTCGGACGGACATAAGTATATTTCTTTGGACATTTTCGGACATCCAATGCCCAAGGATGGCTTGTCGCGAAAATCACTTAGTTCCTTTTCACTAAAAAAGAAAGTGTGCCACAGGTAGTTCATTTCCATATCAAACACTTCTTCTGATTTCGGACAAATTTCGGACAAACAATGATTTTCGGACAGTTTCGGCCGGACAGCTGACCATGGTCTTGGACATCAGTCGGACATTGGACAAATATTTTCTGAAACTGGCACCCCTAGTACATAATACATCTATCTCAGTTTCTGTTCCACTGTCACCACATGATCGCAGAGTAGGTATCAAAAGTCAAAACCAATTCAAGACTAAGCGCGACAGCACACATGGCTTCTTATATTCCTGTCCCTAGATGGCACTAGTAGTAAACGCCTGAAGTTATGTTGTACCGCATGGCTTGAAATCGAGGCCTGGGCTGCGGTCTGCGCAGTGGGGGAGGGGGTAGTGAGTCATTCTGGCTACCAAAAGCGGGCAGCCATACCTGTGACGCCGAGAATAACTGGGTTATAGGCTCGCCAGCCGCCGGTTCAATAACAGCACTGAGATTTTGATTACTGCGTAAATGCAGCTCTGCCTCCTGTCCAGGTTGTGAGAATAACTAGAGAGTGATGGCGACGGCGCAGGGTTCATATTGAGGCGCTCAGCGTGCTCTGGCCCAGCGCACAGTAGGGTGCCCTTGCGAACAGCTCGCGAAAAAAAGTCACTTAGGGCGAGACAGACTGGCGCTGGGCGCTGATGGCTGTGTTGGGGTCGGCGAATGCTGCAAAGTGAACGTCCAATAAGGAAGGGCAGGCTTAACACAGCATGTCACCCAGCCTGTCGCCAATTTATCGGTAACGCTCCGCAATGTAACTGCTGCAACAGCTCTGCAACTTGCAGTGCTGTATTGCCGGGTAGCACCATATAGGCACACGTGTGTTGCACCCTTCATGCCAAATATCCACTGGTGCGCCACTTGGGCCGCGGGCGGACCGCATGCGCAACTGGTCAGTGGCTGCCGCACATGCGCCAGACACGGCTCCCGTCAGCCAGGCGGCGGGCGGCAGTCAGCCGGGCGGTGACGGCGACACAGCAGCACGTGCCAAGTGCCACCGCTCGGTGTCAGCAGCCCCGCTTATTGACAGCGGTGGCCGACCGAACCGGACCAGGTCGGCACTCGGGGGTATCGAGGCCAGACCGGATTGGGCCTATGGAACTGCACCGGTTCTCGAGCGCGTGCCGAGTATTGCATCCGAAGTCATACGGTAGCAGATCCGTCAATGATCTGAATCAGAATAAGTTGATTCTCAGGTTGAGCCGACCTGGGCCAAGTCAGGCCGGGTGGGGCCGCCTAGGTTACCCAGTAGGACACGAGAGGGCCGACCTGGGCCAAGTCAGGCCGGGTGGGGCCGCCTAGGTTACCCAGTAGGACACGAGAGGGCCGACCTGGGCCAAGTCAGGCCGGATGGGGCCGCCTAAGTCACCCAGTAGGACACGAGAGGGCCGACCTGGGCCAAGTCAGGCCGGATGGGGCCGCCTAGGTCACCCAGTAGGACACACGAGAGGGCCGACCTGGGCCAATTCGGATCGTACGGGTCGGCGTGGACAAAGCCAGGTCATAACTCATAGTAGCCCAACTTGGCCAAGTCAGGCAGGAGGGCCGATCTTGGCCAAGGCGGGCCATGTCGGGCCCGAGGGACCGCTGTGAAGTGTGCCGCACTGCCGGCGGTCCCAAATAGTAACCGTCGGGCGGCCGTCCCGGCGTCCCGGCGTCCCGGCGTCCCGGCGTCCCGGCGTCCCGGCGTCCCGGCGGCGGTGTGGCAGAGGCCGGCTGCCCGCTCCTCGACAGAGCTGAGCCCGACACACCGACACAGAGAGCAGAGGGCCGCGCGGACCGACACGCCGTGCTGGCACCGCGCCCGGCCCGGATCCGACCCGTGTTACGACGACAGGCTGGTGACGTCACACCGAGCACCACGCCACAGGGCAGGTGGGAAACAATGACAATAACCTGCTGTTGTGATCAGCAACTTCATGCTGCAGGCCAAGTCAAAGAAGTTATTCCATAAAAAGCTTCCTGAAGATCGCAGGTCCAAAACCCAGTCAGACCAGACTAGTCACTGAACCTGCTCCAAGGTGTGGTGTGTTTCGCAGCAAGGGTAGACAACCTTCAGTAAGTTTGCCCTCGTGTTTGTTGTCTTTCTTCTACATTCACACTACACGGGAATATATAATACCTCCCGGGCCGGGAAAAAGTTTGTTCCAAGTCCGAGGTCAGCCTGACAAATTTTTGCACGAGCCCGTAGGGCGAGTGCAAAAATTTCAGGATGACCGAGGACTTAAACCAAGGCCCTATAACAACAGGTTGGACGGAGTTTTATACAAAAATTCTACCAAATTTTGCAATGGCATTATGGTAACTTATCCATACAGTGGCAATTCCAGTCACCATGCCACTCAAACTGGGAAGTATGACAGCAACACCATATTTTGTGTTCACATTATCACTGTGTTTTAGTTATAAAGAAGAAAATATAAATTATAGTACAGGATTCTTAGTAATAGGATAGAGTGCTTTTTCTCACGACTACTTTTGCCAGATTGTACAATTCTGGCGCGCCAGGGACAAATAACAATAACAATTTATATTCCCCGCGTTTCGCTTTTACCTCTGGCTTGCTACATTCAATATACAAAGTTGCGATATTCATATATATATATATATATAGTTCTTCACTTCATTTTCAATTCCCTATAATTAATTTTGAGTAGAGCTTAGTAGCGACCAGTGACTTTCTTCCAATATACAGTGTGAAATATTGCGCAGCACGTGAAATGTTCTTGCTGATCTGCTGCAAAATGAATTATTCTAGTTTTATTTCACCGCCAGCTTACTACGATTTTCATTTTAGCATTGCCCATTTTAGCATTGTCCTTGGGCAAGAATCTTTCATATTTCTTTCAATCTTTCATCAAGAATCAAGACACTGCAGAATATAATTAAAAGCATCTCCAAAAGTGATTAAGATGTCATGTTATATCAGTTAATACAGTTCGAGAAGTTATTAAAAAGGCCAGTTTATCTCTTCAGAGGAATGTGCGTGCAGACTGAGAGAGAATGTGCCAGTCATCGAAGTCCTGAACTAAATGGCGTCTTTCCACATCTTGGCCGGATCGCAATACCTACGTGTATACTCATCGCCAATATCATTATATCATAGACACTCTGCTAGACGTAGTCAGTGACTTCAGCCGCAACATGGGCGAAGGCCATGTCACGAGTCTGCCCGATGGACCTGTCCAAGGTCTTTGATTGCAGGAACCGTAATATGCTACTGAACAAGTTAGAATGCTATAGCATATTTTGCCACTCTGATTCGAAGAATATTTTGGATGTCGCAAACGTATCTTAAAAGGACGTGAAACGGAGCGAGATGTTCCAGTGGGAGTGGTGGATCATCTACACTATAAACCCACGCCATGCCGGGGGCGTCTTAACACCCCTTCTAACTCGGCTCTTTTTGGGAGAAACGGAATGAAAAATACTGTTCGATAGTTTGTGAAAAAATCATGTCGAAACCACTTCAGTCACTTTTTTGTCACAGGTATTGAGGTCCCCAGAGATCATCAAAGGTCAAATTGTACAATTTTGGGATTTTGCCCCAGAAACCCCAAAATATCTCGGGAAAGATAGGTAAGAAAAAAAAACGGAAAAAGCAACCGAAAGCAAAAAAAAAATGATACCCCCATTGGTGTTCTCAAATTTTAGCTCAGGTCAGGTCTCAGAGTTTAGGCTCCTGAATCCAAAGGCTATAAAAGGCTACAGACTGTTTTGGCAAAAAGTTTTTAGTTTATAACGTCTTATCCAAGCGCGATAGAACAATAACTTTAACGTTATCGTGTTTATCCCCTCAAAGCGCTTCGAATCATATTATTTTGTAATTGGTTTAAGTCAAAACACCAACACAACACCAGGCGCGCTAACCTCATCACCAGACCGCGAATCCGAACCGAGGCCGGACGACGTAGGCTGTGCACTCGCGGTGTCGAACTGTTGAACAGTTACGGGCTAGATCCGGATGCACCAGCTTTCCGTGCTTGTCTGAAGCGTGCAATATTGGCAGCACGACCCTGATGTGACTCCGAGTGTCTTATCTGCACCGTGTTAGCTGCTTTAGTGACTCTTAGCCCCATCTCTTGTTTTATCTGTATTGACGTGCCAGGTGAAAAGCCATCATTGATGTGGACCCTCGGTGAAAATATATCTGTATCTGTAAAGGAATTTTTGCTTCAGTTCAGCAGGGTCATCCGAGGTTATCCGAGGGTCATATGGCGGCCCAGGTGGGTCGCACGGCGCATTTTTTGAAGCGCCGACGAGATAAACACAATGGTGTCCGTTTAACGTCTGTATCTGTATTTAATCAAAAGTTGTTGGCAAAAACTTGCTGGTAACCTCGGATGACCTCAGATGACTTTGTGGCAACACCTGTGGCAAAAACGGCGGCGCGCAGCGCCGGCTGCACCGCGATTCTTTCCTCGAAAACCTTAGTTGGTGGGGTTAATAAGTTTGTTGAGTTCAAAAATCCGTAGCTGGCCCTCCAAGCAACGAGAAGCTAATAATAATAAAGTTCATAATCTGATGAAAATATACCGAAAATCACCATTATTATGTACGTTACACTTACATGGTGTAGATGAACTGTTGAAATGTCTGACGAACCTTATACATTTTGACCCGGGATACGGCTAGAGAAAACAGTGAAAAGCATGGGAATGAACACATTATGGGAAAATATGTTTTTTGAAACATATTTTCCCATAATTCCAATAACTTAAAACACTTTTAAAAGGTGTTTTAAAATCCATTTAGAAAACGCCCCATTTCCCATTGCTTCAACAAAAACATGCCCTCGGGCGCCTTCTTACATACGTCACAGGCGTCTTGCCAGATCTAGTAGGAACTAAACTTCGACCCCCCTGACTTAAACAAACTGCCGGCCCAAGGGAGGTATTTATTGTACCATATACCGTTTATGTACTGTTCTTTTACAGATTGGATCTATTGAACTTCAAGTATGTAATCAGCCTATTAGGTACGCACTGTGACATTCGTATATAAAGGCCTTTTTCTCTGCATTTGGGTTTCCGAATGTCCAATAATCAAGACCTCCAAGAAAAGAGAAACACGATAAGAGAGAAGAAAGCTAATAGAATCCAGTCGCGATGCAGATACTCTACTGAGGAAAAATAATGGAGCAACGGATCAAACTACTTCAAGAACACTGCAAAGAACAGAACAGTGTCAATCTTCTAGAGTGGGGCAAAACGCCACTCACCTTACTCGTATGCCCTTCTATCGATTGAAGCAAGGAAGGATAATAGCGGGCACTATGAAGCGATCACCTTTCATGCTTTCAATCGCCAACCACTTCCAAAAGAATCACAAAATGTGCCCATAATCAAATCAGTAGATAAGTATGATTACGCAGTGCTATGAATTGTCTGCACACGATTTCGTTTTGCCGTATGTTATTGGCGTCAGATATCCGAATAATATGCGCATCAATATGTATGTGTTGTATTTAATACAATAAATAGTTACGTATGTGACAGTGCAACAATGTTTTAAGGCGATTCACAGGGTTTATTCGCAAATCCAGTAATCATAACTATAGCAAACATGTATGTGTGATTTTGGTACTTCCGCTCTGAATATTCTGTTAAATAATTGTCTGGGAAACTAAAAATGCCCCGGGCCAAATCGTTTCCCAGATACCTTCAACACTAGCCGCAGCGGGCCGAAAGCGATTCCCAAAAGCACATGCTAATGTTGCAAGGGCGTCTCGGCATATGGTAAAAGCCTCAGTGTCGGCCATGACTTGAGACCTTAGTGCCCCACCGGCGCGGTGGCGGGTTTCGGGAAACACCTGCCTACGCCTGGTATGAGATGGCACTTTGCCGGCCCGATGTCTCATCTTCCCACACCGGGAGCAGTCGATGACAGCGGCGGGCGGGGGCGGGGGCGGGGGTGGGGTCGGGGTCGGGGTCGGGGTCGGGGGCGGGGACGGGGTCGGGGTCGGGGTCGGGGTCGGGGGCGGGGCGGGGTCGGGGTCGGGGGCGGGTGCAGGGTCGGGGGCGGGGTCGGGGGTGAAGGCGTGGGGCAGGGCCGGAGGCTGATGCTGTCCGGATGGTTCTCACTTCTCAGAGTCATCGGGTTACACGGTCACCGGTTAGCAGCCGTCTGACCGCTTCAGAAACGGAGCTGCACACGGGGTGACATCTGGTGGAAAGCGCGCTACGCTTGCAGACCAGGGCGGATCCAGAATGGGTGGTTTGGGTCAGTTTGGGGGAGGGGCAAATCCCAAAGTCTCACACAATTCTGAAAACTCATCGGATTTCGCTTGCTTGTGCATCGATAACTGATTTAAAACAAACTGTCCTTCGTAAAAGTTGCTTATATTTTATATTATCTCAGGAAATGTGTCAAATTTGCGCCGATTTCAGGTGGTTTGGGGGGGACATGGCCCCGTCCGTCCCCCTCCCTCTGGATCCGCTCATGCTTGCAGATCACACAACAGGCATGTCCGTGTCCGTATAAGTCAATGGGGAAATAATCAAATGCTTCCTATTATGAGGATACGAATTGTATCAGCCCAATTCCTTCTGGATCATGTTATCATAGGCCATTCTTGAAGTTCCAGGTACAATTTTTGTTCAGTGACCCTTACATGGTCAGAAGAGGTCACCAACACATTTTTTGACAATAACTCTCGACAAAATCGAGATAGATACGTGCAACTGGCACCAATGTGTTTGTCTCGTCGAGGCATGTCTCTCAATGTGCAACATGACCTAATTGGATCACCACTTGACCTTGACCTGAGGTAAAATTGATAAGTTGACTTAACCTGGGCATCATGCATATTTTACGAAGCGCCTTGACGAGACAAACAAGATGGCGTCAAAATAATTTTCCTATCTTTGTTAGGTAAAAAGACATTTGTGAATACTGTTTTGCTAAAAAAAATAGCCTTTTTGACATTTGATGAGCTCTAGAGCCTAAACTATTGAACTGAGCTCAAATCTGAGTACACCTCGTCGATTGCATTTGAAGTCGATTGAAGAGCTTCCTATTGCTTGTTTTCGTTTGTTCCTAGCTATCATAGTTCCTGTGATATCTGGGGATTTCTGGAGCGAAGTCCTAAAACTTGAAAATCCGACTCCTGATGACCTCCGGTGACCTCAATATTGACCTGAGAAAAAAAAAATGCCTGAAATAGTTTAAAAAAGCATTTTGACAAGTTTTCGAGCGGTGTTTTCGGTTTTTGTCTACGTGCCATAGGAGCCGAGTTAGAGCCGAGCACCGGCACGGCGCGGGTTAAAGGGAATAGGTCACCTTGAAAGTTGTCTTGAAAATTGGCTATACGGGGTATTTCGAGCTGAAAAACGAATATGGCATTTGTTTGGACGACAGATGGATATCCGTCGAAAAATGGGCATATTTCTCTTTTCTCCTTCATGGCCATAACAAAACTTCCTGAAAATTATGACGTCATGCATATGGTAGCTTGGATATGGAAACTATTGCACACAATAACGACGGACTTTAGGCATATATACGCAGGCTGCTTGTGACGTAAACAACCGTTGTGAGGACCCAAAACAAGTTTCGGGGAATGAAACATCTTCTTCTAAAAGGAGCCCACTAGTCCTGTGTCGAAATTACTTAGCGTAGCGAGGTAATTATTTCACCATAATCCGTTTTTCGATCTGCTCTACAAATCTAAGCCGTTATACTCCTGACCATTCATGTATGACGTAGCTGCGCCAGCTGACCTGCCCCAGTGTGCCCACACAGGACAGGCCACAGGTCACCGCTGGCTGGCTGCCAGGCGGCGCCCCTGTCCACTTCCCGCGGCCGTGTCGGGGAGCAGAGGAGCGACAGGCGACTCCTGGCACGGGGTGACAGGCGACTCCTGGCACGGGGTGACAGGCGACTCCTGGCACGGGGTGACAGGCGACTCCGGGCACGGGGCGACAGGCGACTCCGGGCACGGGGCGACAGGCGACTCCTGGCACGGGGTGACAGGCGACTCCTGGCACGGGGTGACAGGCGACTCCTGGCACGGGGTGACAGGCGACTCCGGGCACGGGGCGACAGGCGACTCCGGTCACGGGGTGATAGGCGACTCCTGGCACGGAGCGACAGGCGACTCCTGGCACGGGGTGATAGGCGACTCCTGGCACGGAGCGACAGGCGACTCCTGGCACGGGGTGACAGGCGACTCCTGGCACGGGGTGACAGGCGACTCCTGGCACGGGGTGATAGGCGACTCCTGGCACGGAGCGACAGGTGACTCCTGGCACGGAGCGACAGGAGACTCCTGGCACGGAGCGATAGGCGACTCCTGGCACGGAGCGACAGGCGACTCCTGGCACGGGGTGACAGGCGACTCCTGGCACGGGGTGACAGGCGACTCCTGGCACGGGGTGACAGGCGACTCCGGGCACGGGGCGACAGGCGACTCCGGTCACGGGGTGGCGACTCCGGGCACGGAGCGACAGGCGACTCCTGGCACGGAGCGACAGGCGACTCCTGGCACGGGGTGGCAGGCGACTCCTGGCACGGAGCGACAGGCGACTCCGGGCACGGAGCGACAGGCGACTCCGGGCACGGGGCGACAGGCGACTCCGGGCACGGGGCGACAGGCGACTCAGGGCACGGGGTGACAGGCGACTCCGGGCACGGGGTGATAGGCGACTCCGGGCACGGGGCGACAGGCGACTCCTGGCACGGGGTGACAGGCGACTCCGGGCACGGGGTGACAGGCGACTCCGGGCACGGGGTGACAGGCGACTCCGGGCACGGGGTGACAGGCGACTCCTGGCACGGGGTGACAGGCGACTCCGGGCACGGGGTGACAGGCGACTCCGGGTACGGGGTGACAGGCGGCTCATGGCACGGAGCGACAGGCGACTCCTGGCACGGAGCGACAGGCGGCTCATGGCACGGGGTGACAGGCGACTCCTGGCACGGAGCGACAGGCGACTCCTGGCACGGGGTGACAGGCGACTCCTGGCACGGGGTGACAGGCGACTCCTGGCACGGGGTGACAGGCGGCTCATGGCACGGAGCGACAGGCGACTCCTGGCACGGAGCGACAGGCGACTTTCTGGCACGGGGCGACAGGCGGGGCCGAACACTCCATCTCGCTCTGAGCGAGACGCAGCGGCAGCCATTGACGGACCGCTGGAGGGACCATCACGGGGGCAGACATTAACGGACCGCTGGAGGGACCATCACGGGGGGCAGACATTGACGGACCGCTGGAGGGACCATCACGGGGGCCAGACATTGACGGACCGCTGGAGGGACCATCACGGGGGCAGACATTGACGGACCGCTGGAGGGACCATCACGGGGGGCAGACATTGACGGACCGCTGGAGGGACCATCACGGGGGCCAGACATTGACGGACCGCTGGAGGGACCATCACGGGAGGCAGACATTGACGGACCGCTGGAGAGACCATCACGGGCGGCAGACATTGACGGACCGCTGGAGGGACCATCACGGGCGGCAGACATTGACGGACCGCTGGAGGGACCATCACGGGCGGCAGACATTGACGGACCGCTGGAGGGACCATCACGGGCGGCAAACATTGACGGACCGCTGGAGGGACCATCACGGGCGGCAGACATTGACGGACCGCTGGAGGGGCCATCACGGGGGGCAGACATTGACGGACCGCTGGAGGGACCATCACGGGGGCCAGCCAAGGTGCCGCCCGACAGACGGCCGGATGGAGCGTAGGGGAGCACTTAGTACCCCTGACCGGTGGGCAGTCAGGCCGGCCGCTGGCAGACGTTTGTGATGCACTGGCGGACGTTTGTGACACGCTGGCAGACGTTTGTGACGCATTGGCGGACGTCTGTGACACGCTGGCGGACGTTTGTGGCGCATTGGCGGATGTTTGTGACACACTGGCAGACGTTTGTGACACGCTGGCAGACGTTTGTGACACGCTGGCGGACGTTTGTGACGCACTAACGCAGTCACGCCTGACGGCGGCGCTGGCAGAGAAATATGGGACAGCGGGCGGGGCCGTCACGCCCGGTGACATTTCCCCGGCCAGTCGTCGTTATCGGTTATTTCGAAGTCACAATCCGCGCGGCTCGGACGAGACAAGACAGATGAGGACGGACACAGAGATAGGTAATTCAGTCGGCTGCGACACGCCCCAAACACACCAATCACCATCATCATCTCGAGGACGACATGTCAGAGAGGAGAGGCTAGCTAAAGGGAATGTTTCACCTTTCTGAAAGTTGTCAAATATACGCTGGTTGTAGTCGAAAATATGAAGCAAGTGGTGCTGAAAACGGCGGTGATATTTTTTCTCTCGAAAAGTCACTTAACTTTATACAAATTAAGTTGTTTTTTTTGGGGGGGGGGCTGATGACGTTATTATTGAGCTATAGACCGCCGCTGATTGGCTGAGAAAGTGGGATTGGCTGAAAAAGTCGCTGTCAGCCAATCAGCGGCGGCACTAGCCTAGACCCCATTGTGCAAACTATAAATTGAATTGCTTAAAAAGGCTTAGTTTTGGGGAAAATGACCTTAGTATTTTCAACATTTCAATAACGGCCGAAGATAATGGCTATCTCAGTTCAAAGCCAATATAAAGGTGAAACATTCCCTTTAAAGGCTATCTCTGGCGAAGGTTCACAAATCGCTCAGACCATCTGTGTAGTGCATCTCTCTGTAACATCTCCATCAATTAAATATCACCACCATCAAATGTGTCATCATCTCCATCTACTATCTAGGAGTGCAGGATGACTCACAAGCTCCTCTAAAGATCAAGCCGTTCACCTCTACCTGCCGGTGTTCAGTAGCATAACGTGCTACCCCGTATAACTCAACGCCTGTATGTCTCGGTGTCGTGCAGCAGACCGTGCTACAGAGCTAGTGAGCGTCTTACGCCCGAGGTGCACCTGATGCCCACCTTGTACGGCGCCAGCCAGCGGTGGTAGTCGGCGGCGGCGGGCGGGTACGGCGGCGGCCAGCAGTCCAGCGGGCCAGAGTAGCTGTAGCGGTGGTCCACGGGCGGGAGCGGGGGCGGCGGCGGCGGGCGGTGGCCGCACGGCCGGCCGTGGTAGCCGTGCCAGTAGGGCGGCGGCGTCCACTCGTCCTCCTCACTGCCACCCTGCTCGCAGCACGGGCACGGGCCGCACGGGTCCGCCCAGCGCCGCTCCAGGCTGCGCTCCCGACTCTTGCTGCGTCGGAACTTCTCTCGGCGCCCGAGCAGGTCGCGCTGGCGGCCCTGTCGCTGGCCAGCCGGCCGCCGGCCGAGCGGCGGCTCGGGGTCGTCGACAGGCACAGAGACCGGCTGCGGCGTCTTGCTGCGTCGCTCCGGCGTCGGTGCGCGGCTGGTCGGTAGGCTGTAGTAGCTGGGCGGCGGCAGCGGCGCAGGAGGACGGTAGTAGAAGAGCGGCGAGCGCTGCGCGTAGTAGGCCGCCCACGAGTGCTCGCCATGGTCCAGCTCGTAGGCGGCTGCGGCAGCGGTGACTGCGCTTCAGAGAGGCCCCGGGTTCATCCTCGATCCACCACAACTGCCCACCCCAACACCTAACCCACACATCCACCTTTACCCCACCCATCAACACCCACCCTCCAACTCCGACCCAAACACCAACGGATCCGGGCGGTCTCCACCCCAAGGCCATCCCGCCGACCCCGTCCAGCCCACTAACCCACAGAGTTTGACCTGGCGCGAAACAAACCCACCTTCTTGGCCCGGCTGCGCAGGAGACCCCGGCCGGTAGCGACGCTATTTCAGGCCCGTGTTTATCCCGGCGCGATAGACCCCCACCCGCTCTGCTCAGATGCCGGATCCGGCCTCCAGCCGACCCGACGCCTCCGGTCCAATGGCCGGCAACGACGCGACAGGGCGAACGCGACATCCCCCTCCCCCTTCCTAGAAAACAAACAAACCTAGCGTCCCACAAGACAGGCGGCACGGCACGGGGCACGGGGCACGAGCACCGGCGTCGGCTCCGGCGGGGGCGCGGGCCCGGGTGAGGGCGGAGCAGCGGGCGAGGCAGCGGCGGTACGCAGGAGGGGGCCCCCAGGGCTCGTTGGACGGGGCGGGGGCGGGGGCGGGTGTGCAGTTACCTGGCGGCGTCGGTGGTGGCGGCGGCCGCGGGCGGCGCACGTAACTGATCCGGTACTGGACTGAGCCACATGTGATCCGCTGCACCAGCGCGCTCGGCGGCGGCTCCGCACTCGACGCCCCGCTCACTCCAGCAGCGGCACCAGCGACGCCAGCGACACCAGCGGCACCAGCGACACCACCGGCACCAGTGACACCAGCAGCACCAGCGGCACCAGCGGCACCACCGGCACCAGCGGGCGGCCGGCAGCCAGCAGCGGCCCCAGCGCCCGATCGGACCGGATCGCCGCGGGGGCCACCGCCACAAAGGCCACCTCGGGAGGGGCCGCCGCTACAGGGGCCACCGCCGGAGGCGCCACCGCCGGAGGGGCCACCGCCGGAGGGGCCACCGCCGCAGAGACCACCGCCACGGGGGCCACCACTGCGGGGACCTCCGCCGGAGGGGCCACCGCCGGAGGGGCCACCGCCGGAGAGTACTGGTCGGCCGCAGCCGGCCATCGGGGAGGCCCGGCGGCGACTCGCACCTCTCTCCGAGAGCCGTCCGGCCGCCGCCACCACGCCACAACCCATTCTGATGCAAATGCCAGCCGGACCCCGGAAACGGCGTCCCGCTTCGGTGGAGGGCACGCGCCACCTCCCCCGGCCCGATTGTCGTCAGCCGGCCCCGCCCCGCTCGCCCGACCGACAGGTTGTCCCGGCATAGTGGGGCACATTGCCGGGACATTCTGTGGGACACCTAAACCGCGGCTGTCCCGCTAGCCCCAGGTAGCGACACAGTGGGATATGTTCCCCTCCCGTCCCCAACATCTGATCTTAGACGATAGTTTCAGAGCGGAATCGAAAAACCAACACCTTTCAAGTCGCGATACATTAAACAACCCTGCCTAATTGTTTCTGACCATTGGGAACGTTCTCGCAAAATTAATTTCGCCCGTTATTTAACTGGCGCGAATTGGCCGGTTGTTGGTTGCTCGACTGAGCCGGGGTTGGCAGTTGGTACCTTCACTATTGTATCGTGTGCTGCTGCTGGTCCCCAATGAGAGGTCGTCAGTGGTGTTGGCGTCACTCAGTTCACTCCTGAGCATGCTCTCTGTGGACGACCGTGACCTCTCCGGCTCACTGCGAGGTCCTGCAGCATCCACGGAGGCCGGCGGTCAGCGACAAACTGCGCACACCGCTGCCGACACTGCTATCAACATTCCCCAGCCCGGACACTGTTCTAGAGACTGCCCCCGGACACTACTCAGGACACTGTTCTAGAGACTGCCCCGGACACTACTCAGGACACTGTTCTAGAGACTGCCCCGGACACTACTCAGGACACTGTTCTAGAGACTGCCCCCGTACACTACTCAGGACACTGTTCTAGAGACTGCCCCCGGACACTACTCAGGACACTGTTCTAGAGACTGCCCCCGGACACTACTCAGGACACTGTTCTAGAGACTGCCCCCGGACACTACTCAGGACACTGTTCTAGAGACTGCCCCCGGACACTACTCAGGACACTGTTCTAGAGACTGCCCCGGACACTACTCAGGACACTGTTCTAGAGACTGCCCCCGGACACTACTCAGGACACTGTTCTAGAGACTGTCCCGGACATTACTCAGGACACT
The DNA here is from genome assembly GCA_036785665.1 of Chirona hameri. Lineage (NCBI taxonomy): Eukaryota > Metazoa > Arthropoda > Thecostraca > Balanomorpha > Balanidae > Chirona > Chirona hameri. Next base: position 18,535 of record JAXIVJ010001412.1, read on the forward strand.
GTTCTAGAGACTGCCCCCGGACACTACTCAGGACACTGTTCTAGAGACTGCCCCGGACACTACTCAAGACACTGTTCTAGAGACTGCCCCCGGACACTACTCAGGACACAGTTCTAGAGACTGCCCCCGGACACTACTCAGGACACTGTTCTAGAGACTGCCCCCGGACACTACTCAGGACACTGTTCTAGAGACTGCCCCCGGGCACTACTCAGGACACTGTTCTAGATACTGTCCCCGGACACTGCTCAGGACACTGTTCTAGGGACTGCCCCCGGACACTACTCAGGACACTGTTCTAGAGACTGCCCCGGGCACTACTCAGGACACTGTTCTAGAGACTGCCCCCGGACACTACTCAGGACACTGTTCTAGAGACTGCCCCGGACACTACTCAGGACACTACTCAGGACACTGTTCTAGAGACTGCCCCGGACACTACTCAGGACACTGTTCTAGAGACTGCCCCCGGACACTACTCAGGACACTGTTCTAGAGACTGCCCCGGACACTACTCAGGACACTGTTCTAGAGACTGCCCCCGGACACTACTCAGGACACTGTTCTAGAGACTGCCCCCGGACACTACTCAGGACACTGATCTAGAGACTGCCCCCGGACACTACTCAGGACACTGTTCTAGAGACTGCCCCCGGACACTACTCAGGACACTGTTCTAGAGACTGCCCCCGGACACTACTCAGGACACTGTTCTAGAGACTGCCCCCGGACACTACTCAGGACACTGTTCTAGAGACTGCCCCGGACACTACTCAGGACACTGTTCTAGAGACTGACCCCGGACACTACTCAGGACACTGTTCTAGAGACTGTCCCGGACACTACTCAGGACACTGTTCTAGAGACTGCCCCCGGACACTACTCAGGACACTGTTCTAGAGACTGCCCCCGGACACTACTCAGGACACTGTTCTAGAGACTGCCCCCGGACACTACTCAGGACACTGTTCTAGAGACTGCCCCCGGACACTACTCAGGACACTGTTCTAGAGACTGCCCCGGACACTACTCAGGACACTGTTCTAAAGACTGCCCCCGGACACTACTCAGGACACTGTTCTAGAGACTGCCCCCGGACACTACTCAGGACACTGTTCTAGAGACTGCCCCCGGACACTACTTAGGACACTGTTCTAGAGACTGCCCCCGGGCACTACTCAGGACACTGTTCTAGAGACTGCCCCCGGACACTACTCAGGACACTGTTCCGGACAGTACTCCGGGCACTGCTTCGAATCCCCGGTGACAAGGGGTCGTCCGGGTCCAACCTCCATACAATGGCTGGGTCAGGGACACTCCCGCGGCGGACCAATCATCTGACAGCGCTCCGCCATTACACCCACAGGGACGGCCCACTGAGCCGCCCCACCGCCCTGCACAATGAGCTCCACTCGGGGTAGAGAGCGGTGACCTGGGGAGTGGGGAGTCACGCCGCTTGCCTGCCGGGCCTCGTGGGCCCCACGGGCGCCACGGGGCTCAATAAAGCCTCGTGGGGTCGGCGGGACCGTGCAGGACCCACGGGCCCGAGGGCCCTACAGAACCTCGGGGGACCCACGAGACCCAAACCGGACTGCCTACTCGCTTAACCCCAGGTGCTTCGAGGCACCACGCCAAGAGTACGGGACATCACAAGCGAGAAGGCTGACAACCCCGCCTGCAGGCGGGACATTACGAGCGAGAAGGCGGACAACCCAGCAGGCAGGCGGGACATTACGAGCGAGAAGGCGGACAACCCAGCAGGCAGGCGGGACATTACGAGCGAGAAGGCTGACAACCCAGCGGGCAGGCGGGATGAGACACCGCACACACGGCCAGCATTGTACATTGTTCACAGCCAGCTGTGCGTGGCGCAGAGTGGGTCAGACGCAAACAGTGCGGGACAGACCAACAGGACAGACCAACAGGACAGAGCAACAGGACAGAGCAACAGGACAGAGCAACAGGACAGAACAACAGGACAGAGCAACAGGACAGAGCAACAGGACAGAGCAACAGGACAGAACAACAGGACAGAGCAACAGGACAGAGCAATAGGACAGAGCAACAGGACAGAACAACAGGACAGAACAACAGGACAGAACAACAGGACAGAACAACAGGACAGAGCAACAGGACAGAACAACAGGACAGAGCAACAGGACAGAGCAACAGGACAGAGCAACAGGACAGAGCAACAGGACAGAGCAACAGGACAGAGCAACAGGACAGAGCAACAGGACAGAGCAACAGGACAGAACAACAGGACAGAACAACAGGACAGAGCAACAGGACAGAGCAACAGGACAGAACAACAGGACAGAACAACAGGACAGAGCAGCAGGACAGAACAACAGGACAGGGCAACAGGACATAGCAGCAGGACAGAACAACAGGACAGAACAACAGGACAGAACAACAGGACAGAACAACAGGACAGAACAACAGGACAGAACAACAGGACAGAACAACAGGACATAGCAGCAGGACAGAACAACAGGACAGAGCAACAGGACAGAACAACAGGACAGAACAACAGGACAGAACAACAGGACAGAACAACAGGACATAGCAACAGGACAGAACAACAGGACAGAACAATAGGACAGAACAACAGGACAGAACAACAGGACAGAGCAACAGGACAGAGCAACAGGACAGAGCAACAGGACAGAACAACAGGACAGAACAACAGGACAGAACAACAGGACAGAACAACAGGACAGAACAACAGGACAGAGCAACAGGACAGAACAACAGGACAGAACAACAGGACAGAGCAACAGGACAGAGCAACAGGACAGAACAACAGGACAGAACAACAGGACAGAACAACAGGACAGAACAACAGGACAGAACAACAGGACAGAACAACAGGACAGAACAACAGGACAGAACAACAGGACAGAACAACAGGACAGAGCAACAGGACAGAGCAACAGGACAGAACAACAGGACAGAGCAACAGGACAGAGCAACAGGACAGAGCAACATGACAGAGCAACATGACAGAGCAACAGGACAGAGCAACAGGACAGAACAACAGGACAGAGCAACAGGACAGAACAACAGGACAGAGCAACAGGACAGAGCAACAGGACAGAACAACAGGACAGAGCAACAGGACAGAGCAACAGGACAGAGCAACAGGACAGAGCAACAGGACAGAGCAACAGGACAGAGCAATAGGACAGAGCAACAGGACAGAGCAATAGGACAGAGCAATAGGACATAGCAACAGGACAGAGCAACAGGACAGAACAACAGGACAGAGCAACAGGACAGAGCAACAGGACAGAGCAACAGGACAGAACAACAGGAAACAGGACAGAGCAACAGGACAGAACAACGGGACAGAACAACAGGACAGAGCAACAGGACAGAGCAACAGGACAGAGCAACAGGACAGAGCAACAGGACAGAGCAACAGGACAGAGCAACAGGACAGAACAACAGGACATAACAAAAGGACAGAACAACAGGACAGAGCAACAGGACAGAGCAACAGGACAGAGCAACAGGACAGAGCAACAGGACAGAGCAACAGGACAGAACAACAGGACAGAGCAACAGGACAGAACAACAGGACAGAGCAACAGGACAGAACAACAGGACAGAGCAACAGGACAGAACAACAGGACAGAGCAACAGGACAGAGCAACAGGACAGAACAACAGGACAGAACAACAGGACAGAACAACAGGACAGAGCAACAGGACAGAACAACAGGACAGAGCAACAGGACAGAGCAACAGGACAGAACAACAGGACAGAGCAACAGGACAGAGCAACATGCCAGAGCAACAGGACAGAGCAGCAGGAAACAGGACAGACCAACAGGACAGACCAACAGGACAGAACAACAGGACAGAGCAACAGGACAGAACAACAGGACAGAGCAACAGGACAGAACAACAGGACAGAACAACAGGACAGAACAACAGGACAGACCAACAGGACAGAACAACA
>JAXIVJ010001412.1:27500-40000 GCA_036785665.1 Chirona hameri
CGCAACGATGACAGACAGCAGACAGCATATCAGCCGCAGACATAGCCGAAATAGCGCTGGAATGATAGACCGGAGTATGACAGGCAGGTAGACCAAATACTCCCCGGCAGCCGAGTCAAAATAAAATGGTACGTCTAACACACGTGGTTACGGATCCAATGACGACCAGAATAGAGTCGGGAGGTAGCCGCACGCTTGTATGACTTCCTGCGTGCCCCGGGCCCCCAGCAACGGGTCACACGCATACCTACTGAGGCGGATCAACACCTGGGCAGCTTCAAAGAGCGGTGCAGTTGGCAGAGAACCTCGGAAGAAGCCATTAACATGTTCACGTTGCTGCTGTCCCGAACTGTCAAAGTCCTACACCAGCGCAGGTGATGGCGGGAAGCCGCCCAGCTCTAATTCACCAACGACAGCGCTATGTCCTAACACAGATCCGTGTCAAAAGGCAGACGGGTGCGTGACCAGACTTCCAATACACGTATGCCTCGTGCCGGTGTCTGAGCCTGCATCAGAAGTCTGAGTCTGCACAGAGGTACGGACAGAGTCGATGGCCTTTGTCCTAGAGAATATGCAATGGCACGAAGCGGGTACTGCCGAGAAACGTCCTAGTGGGAAAACAGCGACTAAACCGCACACCGAAGAGTAGGTAGGTAAACTGCGGCAGGCCAAAATGGGGCAAGCAAACAACTCGTCATCCAAGACGCTACACATGCGTCTGACGGGCCGGAAAAACAACAGCAGCGGACCAGAGCGCTTCTTACCAGGGTAGAACATGATGCAATCGAACTCAAGACAATATAATTCACATCGGTCCAGCAAGTATTGGTTAATTGGTTAATTCAACTTCATGAAGCATGGGACAGTCAAGTGCTAGGTGAATTATTAGGCAATACAGGTCAATCGGCTTTCGATTGAAGTTCATTCCATCACCTCATTACATAAGAGGGTTCAATCTTGCGATAGACAGCTTATGATTTAAATCGAACAAATGCATTAGCCCGGCATTGGCTCGGGTCTCAGCCGAACGCCATTGGCCGGGGGGTTACCCCCTCCTCCCCCCCCCCCCCTCCTGGTTATCTTCCGAACCAATAACCGCAGCGAGACACGCAAGGCGGCAATCGAAATCTCTCAATGATACGCATCCAAAGCATACATGATATTGTCAAAATAAGGTCACATGTCGGGTCACGGTCAGGTAAAAGGTCAAAATTGAGATATTTTAGTTTGTGGGCCATACTTTCCATCCCCAGTCTTAGATTGAGACTAGTATGGCAAAAAGTGCTCTCAAAGGTATAATACATATCCCGCATAAGCAAAAGTGAAATTGTAAGCAAAGGTCAATGTCACAGTCACAAAAGGTCAAAGATCAAGTCACAATAGGTCACTGTTGGCAATAGGTCTACGAAAGTCATGCGATACATGTTTTATGGGTTATTATATATTAAAATCGACGAAATTTGCTTCCTTTTTGCCCAGAAGACGTAAAATTGATGTAGGAGAAGGTACCTGAAGTTTCACGTCGATAGCGCTATTATTTTTGAGCTATTGTGAAAGTTCGTCAGGGGCGAAGAACGACCCCCCCCCCCCCCCTCCCCTAGCCAATGGCGGGTTAAGCATACCTACAATTACACAATCCATTCCGAAGCATGTCCACTGGATGCCCGTCGAGCCTGAGCCCGGCCCGGCAGCCGTCACACATGAAGTGACCGGCGGCTCACTGCATTAGGTCACCAGCGGCTCACCGAACTCGAGTGGCATTACAGAAGCCTTATGTCGGTCGCAGGCTATCACCCGAGGCACTGACGACAATCGTCCACGTCACCGCTACATCATCAGGTTAATGTGGCCAACGTCAGTACATCATGAGCCTCGTAGATCCTGGAGTCTTGCGGAAATCAGCAGCACAGCATGAGCACGAGCACGGAACTTTCAACCGTCGGCTATCTTGCAAAGTAGATAAGTCGCCCTGCTGAGGCAGGTCACTCGGTATGAAACACAGCCGAAACGCGGGACTGCAACGGACTGAAGCTGGGCCAGATGCTCGTTGTCACGGACAAAATGCTCCGACCTCCTGCTCTCCCCATACAATTCCATCCACTATGGGAAAAGACCAGACTTGTGCCTCGGTCCCGAAGTTGGATATTGGATCCCAGTGGATCCCTCTGCGTAAAATGCATGAAGATCTGGGCAGCCCCCACCAAATGTTAAACATTCATAAGTGATGACGTCACTAAAGTCATGGTCCGTGGCCTTCAACACGTGAGCCAACGGAGAATGCGGTGTTTTGGGGATGGCCCCCTGAAGATCCTACTGGGAAAATGTTTGCTTGCCTTACCTTTATGGATTGGTGGATATGTGCTTATTCCAAAACCGGGTCAGTTTGGTCATACAGCCTCAGTCATACAGCCTTGGTCAATGGTCCTACAGCCTTGGTACAGTCATACAGCTTCAGAATCAGTGACGTATGATCTGCCTAACCTGTTGTTATAGTAACCTTGGATCTGGGATCCTCCTGGATCCCTCGGTGTAAATTGTATATCCCACGGCATACAATATACCAGGATCTTGGATCTTTGTTGGTCCCTCGGCTTATTGTGTACCTGTATCTGATGTGCCATGTGGATCCCGGGACACAGATATCCGGATCTCAGCTGGATCCCGGGATCCAGGCACATGTCTGGCCCTACCATATTGCAAAATGTTGATGCTAAATGATCTGACGTCACCCCGGGAGTCGTTTCTCCCTCGTGGGTAAACCTTATTAGTAAAGGAATCTTGGTATGTAGCCCAGACTTGTGCCTGGATCCCGAAGTTGGGATCTGGGATCCCAGTGGATCCCTCGGCGTAAAATGCATGAAGATCTGGGATCCTCCCGGATCCCTCGGCGTAAATGGTATATCCCACGGCACAAAATATATCAGGATCTATGATCTTTGCGGATCCCTCGGCTTATTGTGTACCTGGATCTGGTATCCCATGTGGATCCCGGGACACAGGGCACATATATCCTGATCTCAGTTGGATCCCGGGATCCATGCACATGTCTGGAAAAGACAGCACTCTACGTAGGCTAATGTCTTCTGATTATCTGATCCTACATTGTCTGGCAATGTATCGTCAATACCGTCTGTCAGCCTCCCACCATCTCTCGGCCAACTAAAACGATGCCATAAGACCATCAGAATGGCACCACAAACCACCAGACAGCAAAAATAAATCCCCAATAACGGGAATAACCAGCAGTAATGTTAGACGAGTGACGGGCCAGCGGCCATCAGGAATGACCATCCGGCGGCCACCTACCGGCAGGATGAGGAAGCTTTCATTTACCGGCTCCGACACCAGAGACGGGGCTGCAGCATAACCTGGCCAAATGCCCCAAACCTGACCTCACCCCGTTACCGCCCACGACGCTCTGACCCGCACGTATCGCACACAGGACAACTGACAGCCACAAGGCGCCATATCGATGGCGCCATATCGACAACTGGCGCCATATCGATGCATCATCAGACAACGCTAAGTAGTAGTTTAAAGTGCCAACAATAGCTCCGGGGGCTCGGTTTACGGTTACCCAACATGTCAGTCAACAGAGCTCAAGACAGCTCAAGGCAGCTCGAGACCACCAGCACTGCCTTTTGTTTCAGTCTGCATCATGGGCACAGAGTCCTGAGATCAATTCAGACACTGCACACAAGTGTTCGTTGCGCGTATGATTTAATCAAGATAATACAATGGCGTGCATGAAATCGGTCAATATTGGATTATATTCACCTTTACCAGTTCGAAATGTACCACCTCTATTTCACGTAGTATTAGAATATTAACGCTTTGTTCGTACTTTGCACACATCACTTTACACACAGCATCAATACCAGCTCACAATGTACCCGTTCGAATACTCTGTACCGTCATCTTCACCGGCACCGGAATCGGAATCGGAATCGGCATCGGCACAGGCACCACCACCAGACAGGAATGTGATAGGATTCAGCGCTGAACCTGCCACCGACCGGCCGCCGGGCCCGGCGCGGCGGCGGTAAAGAAAACAGGCCGTGTGCCAGGTGGGCCGTCAGAGGTGTCTGGACGGCTTCCAGCGGCGCTGTCCGACCGGGTCGGGCCGCTCTGACCCGACCGTCTGACCCCAGCAGACTGGCAGGCTGACTGACCGTTTGACCTCAGCAGACTGGCAGGCTGACTGACCGTCTGACCTCAGTAGACCAGCGGGCTGACCCAAGCGTCTGACCTCAGTAGACCAGCGGGCTGACCCGAGCGTCTGACCTCAGTAGACTGGCAGGCTGACCCGATCGTCTGACCCCAGCAGACTGGCAGGCTGACTGACCGTCTGACCCCAGCAGACTGGCAGGCTGACCCGACCGTCTGACCCTAGCAGACCAGCGGGCTGACTGACCGTCTGACCTCAGTAGACCAGCGGGCTGACCCAAGCGTCTGACCTCAGTAGACCAGCGGGCTGACCCGACCGTCTGACCTCAGTAGACCAGCGGGCTGACTGACCGTATGACCCCCGCAGACTAGCAGACCGTCTGACCCCAGCAGACTAGCAGACCGTCTGACCCCAGCCACCGACCGATCAGCAAACTGTCCGACCGTCTGACTCCAGCCAACAACCAACCGACCCAATGACAGACAGACCGACAGACAGAACGACAGACGGACCGATCGACAGACAGACCGCTCGACCGACCGACCGACCGACCGACCGACCGACCGACCGACCGACCGACCGACCGACCGACCGACCGACCGACCGACCGACCGACCGACCGACCGACCGACCGACCGACCGACCGACCGACCGACCGACCGACCGACCGACCGACCGACCGACCGACCGACCGACCGACCGACCGACCGACCGACCGACCGACCGACCGACCGACCGACCGACCGACCGACCGACCGACCGACCGACCGACCGACCGACCGACCGACCGACCGACCGACCGACCGACCGACCGACCGACCGACCGACCGACCGACCGACCGACCGACCGACCGACCGACCGACCGCTCGACCGCTCGACCGCTCGACCGACCGACACACACACACACACAGAGACACACAGATGACACCATCATCGGCCAGGTGGGCAGGGCCGATCCAGTTGTTTGCTCAGATAGTTTGAACTGTGTGCAGTTGCGCGCGAGCAGTTAGGCAGCCGTTACATAAATATGACCAAAATACCGTAGTTGCAAATAATATTAAAACAAATGACCAGGTCAACAGCAGGACAGCGGGCATTCATTAGCAGGTGGCACGTTGAAATACACGTCAGCTGCCCATTCCATTTAACCCGGGACAATTTAAGTGATCTGCTGCTGGATTATTTACTTGACCACAACTCGCCGCCGGGAAGTTAATCTACTGGGTGAAAAAACAAACCAGAAATGTCGGCTACTCCGTGACAAATGGGTCTAAATGGGTCTGCATTATGGCTGAAACAGCGGACAGGACCCCACGCATGGTCGGCGTCCAATCTTTCCCAATACGCGACTATCATCGGCTCCGTCGCCACACGCCGGACACTGGCCTAAACGCACAGAGGGTAGGCTGTCCAGCTGGCTGACTCGAGCCGAAGCTAACAAGACTTGTTAAGTGGCTCCAGTCTCTTCATCATGGCACCCTTTCCTCCCCCTCTGATGACGTCAGAGCACTAGTCCGGCGCGCCTGCAGTGAGCCCCAGACGGAACGTGACGGAGACGGAACGTGACGGAGACGGAACATGACGGAGACGGAACGTGACGGGGACGGAACGTGACGGGGACGGAACGTGACGGGGACGGAACGTGATGGGGACGGAACGTGACGGGGACGGAACGTGACGGGGACGGAACGTGAAAGGTCCTCGGAAGCTTTCGATGGATACATACATGTTGTGTGCTTATCCGTGGGTCTCCAACATAACTAAAAAGCCTCTGCAACTGTGAAACAAATGTACGATGTCCTTTTCACATCGAGATGGATAGGTGCTAAATACAGTAAAGGGAGGAGGCCAAAGGTTTGCTACAGAGAGACCTGGCCACAGCCGGACCACAGCTGACAGCAGGAGCCGAACCGCAGCCGGACCGCAGCCGAACCGCAGCCGAACCGCAGCCGAACCGCAGCCGGGCCGTGGCCGGACCGCAGCCGAACCGCAGCCGGACCGTGGCCGAACCGCAGCCGGACCGCAGCCGGACCGCAGCCGGACCGCAGCCGGACCGCAGCCGGACCGCAGCCGGACCACAGTCGGACCGCAGCCGGACCGTGGCCGGACCGCAGCCGGACCGCAGCCGGACCGTGTCCGGACCGCAGCCGAACCGCTGCCGGGCCGTGGCCGAACCGCTGCCGGGCCGTGGCCGAACCGCAGCCGGACCGTGACCGGACCGCAGCCGAACCGCACCCGGGCCGCAGCCGAACCGTGGCCGGACCGCAGCCGGACCGCAGCCGGACCGCAGCCGAACCGCAGCCGGACCGCAGCCGAACCGCAGCCGGACCGTGGCCGGACCGCAGCCGGACCGTGGCCGGACCGCAGCCGGACCGCAGCCAAACCGCAGCCGGACCGCAGCCGGACCGCAGCCGAACCGCAGCCGGACCGCAGCCGAACCGCAGCCGGACCGTGGCCGGACCGCAGCCGGGCCGTGGCCGGGCCTCACCCGGGTCACCGGACACCGGCCGGCGCGGCGGCGGCGGCGGCACTGCACTCTGCACGTGAGCCGCTGGGGCTGAGTGATGGCCGGAACCCGGACCTGACACGGACACCCCGCTCACTGCAGCCGCTTAATGGCCCACACACACGGCCGAGTCAGTCGCGCCGAGTCAGGGAGTCCGCCGTGCAGGGCTCACCCGCACACAGCCGCACACCGCCACCCGGCTACACGGCTACACGGCTCCGAGCTGCCGCAGCTCGGCTACACGGCTACACGGCTCCGAGCTGCCGCAGCCTGGCTACACGGCTCCGAGCTGCCGCAGCTCGGCTACACGGCTCCGAGCTGCCGCAGCCCGGCTACACGGCTGCACGGCTCCGAGCTGCCGCAGCCCGGCTACACGGCTCCGAGCTGCCGCAGCCCGGCTACACGGCTACACGGCTCCGAGCTGCCGCAGCTCGGCGTGGCTCGGATAGCACCACCGCACGAATCCTGGTATACGGCGGACATAGTTGGCACCGACATAGCCGCCGCTGGCAACCGTGCTAAGAGTTCAGGTAAGTGAATATAGACAGGGACCCGCAGTTACTATGGTACACACTAAGGTCCGGCTTATCTTCTCCTCTAGCGTATGTTTGACTGCGAATTAAGAAACGACAATAAATGCATTCAAACCGCATTACTGAGAGCTTTACAATGATATATTGATGCATTGGCTCACCTTATCTATTGGCTCAATTTAAGCCAAAATCAATTTGTATCTCTTTCCGGACGAAAAATTGATTTTTGCTTCAAATCAGCAAACAGATAAGGTAATCCAATGCATCAATATATCACTTCGAAGCTCTCAGTAATGCGGTTTGAATGCATTTATTGTCGTTTCTTAATTCGCAGCCAAACATACGCTAGAGGAGACGATAAGCCGGACCTTAGTGTGTACCATAGCCAATGCGGGTCCCTGTACTTGCACTAACAACGTCAACAATTATGTAATACAAGTATATTCGTTCCGATGTCAAAATTGGTGTTCCTGTGCGTACTCTAACCGTAGCGCGCAAAAACACCAGTCTGCAAGTAACAAGAAATGTCAGTCAGCCAGGGGGTCACCGTCCCCACCGCAGCGCTGCGGGCATCACTGGCCTTGACCTGACACTGACCTTACATCCGGTGATGTTGCCGCACGATCCGCCCCAGCCGCCGGCGCAGTGCGGCGCCGCCGGCCAGCAGAGGCTCTCTCCGCTGCCATAGCGCGCCCGGATCTCCTCCAGAGCCGAGTCGAAACTGGACGAGCGCTTCCTCACCGGCTGGTCGGCCCAGCCCGGCTCGTAAGCCGCCGGAGCCAGCTGGGAGAGCGGTGGGCAGTAGCCAGTGCACGCCACCGACGCCACCGACGGGATCGGAGCCAGGTGCGCGTACGACGGGTGCGTCGGGTGCGACGGGTACTGCGCGTACTGCGGGTACTGCGGGTACTGCGGCGCCGGGTACGGCGCCTGGTACGGCGCCGGGTACCCCGTCGGGTACAGCACGGGCGGCGAGACGTCGACGCCGGTACCGGCGACCCGCTGTAACGCCGGAGCGGGAGTGACGCCCACAGTCGCCGGTTGCTGCTGCGGCTGCTGCGGCGGCCGGGCCGGGGAGGCGGCGCGGCGCGGCCGCGGAGGTTTGCCGGTGATCCTCCGCACCTCTGGCGGTGTTGAGCCGGCGGACGCCAGTGGGGAGGGCGTGCGGCCGGCTGGATCGACAGCTCGACGCTCGTCACGGGCCGCGATGTAGCGGTCCAGAGCTGCGATCATGCTGCAGTAGTCGGCGTGTACATCCTGAGCCGGGGGGCCGCGCCGCGCCACCGGCGGAGACTCCTCCGGTGTGAACTCACCGCGTTCGAACGAGTGCACGAGGCGCGACACGACACCCGCCGGCGCCGGCAGCGGCGCCGGCGAGCTCTCGAGCACATCGCTGAGCCAGGAGCGCGCCCCGGCCGGCACCGCGAACGGGTCGCGCCCGGGCATGGCAGCGGCACTGGCAGCCGGCGGCGGCGGCCGGCCGACCGCGCCGACCGCGCCTGCGCCGCCCCCGCCCCCGCCCACCGGCCGCCCGGAGGAAGCGGCAACAACGGCCAGCGGCAGCCGACTGAAGCGGCCAGTGTCTGCCCGATCACCCGTCCGGACTCCGGAAACGGGGCCAGCTCTACCATAACATGCCAATTCCATCGCGTTCCGGTCACCATAACCCCCCCACTGCCCACTGTGACGGCAGCGCAGCGGAGGGTCCGTTTGGATGGGCTGAGTGGGGACCTTTGCAGCGACGCGCGACTCGCCGCGACGTGCCGAGATGTCGCCGCTATTAATCGTCTGCCCGAGTGCAGACTGGGGTGGGTTGCAGTACCAAGGTGACAATGTCACGAGTCGACATTGATGTAGAGGGAGGCCAGGCGTCCGAATACGTGCCGCTGGCCTCTGAGGGAGAGCAGGAAGGGGAGGGGAGGGGAGCGGTAACTCCCCTCCCTCATGTGTTGACACTAGCCATGTGTCTATAAACGGCACAGCCAGTTAGTTCTCCAAGGAGTGCTGGCCCGTTCACCGGTGTATCGGGGGCAGTGTATGATTCAGACGCGTTCAGTAGCATAGCACACGTCCAGCCTGCCAGCGCTGGCTCGCACAAATACAGTGAGCACGCGCATGCTCGGCGAAAATAAATATCAATCATCCAATCTCGTCGTTGAATGAGGTAAGACGCTGCAACGTCGGTCAACTGTATTGCCCCGGCAGCTGCAGCGCATTTAACAACGGTAAAACGAGATCAACTGCTAGTCAATTTCTGAAATACACCGCCAGCAATCTACGCAAACATACTGCTGAGATTGACGTAAACAGACGTCTGGCTAGCCACAACGGGGATGTTTGACAACATTTGTCACACAACCGTTTCGAATAACTCGCTAGTTTCCGTTGCATTGAATCGCATCACAAATCACAAAACAGACCTCTGTTTTGCGATGTTTTCTGAACTCTGTATAAACCAAACTTATCGAACAGCATAGCAGAGCAACTTTAGCCCTCATAGCCGGGGGTCCTCTTCGGCTCGACGAAGGTGGTGAGGAAGGTCTCGAGGGACTCCTGCTGCGGCAGGCAGGGCCCGAACACCTCCAGCAGGAGCGGCTCCATCTTCACCGTGGCCTCGTAGTCGTCGAACGACACGAAGCCGTCATGGTTCACGTCCAGCTTCTTCATGACGAGGTCGATGAGGTCACGCACACCCTCCTCAGGGTCCTCCTCCTGCGGGTTCTTCATGACGCTGTTCTTCAGCAGGTGGTACACCTCGTCGCGCGCCAGCGACTGGTCGCCGTTGAAGTCGTACACGGCGAAGCAGTAGTTGATGCGCTCCTGCAGCGTGCCGCGCAGAAAGACGGACAGGCCCGTCACCCACTCCTCCATACTGATGAAGCCATCGTTATCCTTGTCGAAGACGCGGAACACCCGGTCCATCAGCATGTCGTCCGTCATGTCGAACGTGTTGTGCAGCACGTCGCGGAACTTGCTGCGGTCCAGCTTGTCCGTCTTGGGCCGCAGCGTCTTCCGGAACATGATCAGAAGAGCCTCAATCTCGCTCCGGTTGAAGTGCGTCGCCTTGGCCAGCTGGTCCAGCATCTGGTTCTGGGTTTTCTTCGGCCCAGCCTCAGCCATCACTCCGTTATGGAGTTGGCCAAAATGATGTAACAGAATTGTCTTACCCACGAACTAGGTTCTAATTATCTCACTGAAACTTTCGTGGTAACTATGATTTAGCAAGGCAAATCACACAACCGCTATGCCGGAGACCATTGACGATCGACCGCTGCATTGCGATTCCGTTCTTTTAACGGATGGGAAACACTTGCCACAACAGACCACTGCGCAGCAACTTCGCTAAAGATGTCTCGTTTTTCATGCAACCTACAGCATTCCACGAGGACAATCAATATCTGTTTCCTTCAGTAAAATGAGCTCGCCCATTTTTGTTTCCTTGCAGGCAGAAGTCTCCAGCCAAAACCACTGAAACCCGTGGGACGCAGTCCGCGCACAGAGCCGTCAACTAAACAAGCAATCACGACTTCCAACACGAATTCTCTACCAGGAGCGTCAGCCAGCACCTTCCTGATAGAACACAATAAACCGCGATGTCCTGGGAGCGTTCACGTCTCCGCAGGCATCTGACGCGGCAGCTGACGCGCATCGACCACGCCGGCCCACCGCCAGCGCAGCCATGGCAACCGAGCGGCGGCAACAGCTAAAGATGGCGCCACCACAGTCCACACACACAACGCCTCCGCGGACTACAATACCGGCCACCTGTCGGCTATCCGCAGGGGAGAGCAACTGGAGAAGGCCGATCTTCTCCCAACAGAAGCCACTGGAGAGAGGGAGGGAGGATAGGGATCAGGTCAGAGCCGTCTCGGTGGGGTGGGGGCCATCCCTGGTAGGTGACTAGTCAGTCCCATGGTGACTCGAGTCGGACCGGGAGGCAGGGAACGGCGGCCCGCGGCCGGCCGAGTCTCGATGACAGGCTGTTTGTTTTCGCATCAAGGAAACACGCCGGCGCCGACAGCTCGGCCGCGCCGACTGCTGGAACAGGCAGCGCTACCGACGCCAACGAGACGATAACGGCTCGCACGCCAACATGCGTTACCGCTCGTCAGCTGATCGGAAACACCGATACGAGAGGAGGCTGTACGCAGCGCTGGCGCCGACTGCGGTAGCCAGGTGGTTCTTTCTCAGCAGCGAAAAATTACTTCCTAGCTGACTGCAGCTATATCATAAACAGCAATGGGGCTGTTCCAGCGCCCTCACCCGCCCTCGCCCGCCCTCACCCGGAATAGGTTGAGGCGTGACCGGTGGAGGTGCGGTGGAGCGGCGCGCGGGAACGAGCGGTAGAGACTCGGTGGAATTATCAGCTGTTGGACATAATTTGTTTGGGTGCGAATTCACGGTCACGGGCACGGTCTCCGCTGTAATGCGAGCCGCACACTGGGCCACTCGGCGAGTGATATCACTGCGACATTCTGCGGTTCCGCGGCGTTTAGCACAGAAAAAGCTCGTCCGGACCAGCTTTATTCCGCGATATCGCGCGCCGAATGACGCAATGTGCGGCCGCCTAATACAGACATTATTGTATTCCTCGCAGTTCTGCGTTTTACCGTGCGTGTCAGAAATTTGTTGAGGTATGTTTATCCACCGTGCGTTTAACATAGATCTAAACAACAATGGAATCCATGCAAAAGCTGTCCACAATGCTCTTCGCGAATGACGGCGAAAAATGTTTACCGAAGTTTGTCACTGGTGCGCCATAGCTGCCGTAATCCGACTTTGCCCGATCTCATCCGCTCGACAAGCGGTTGAGATTTTGCTCATCCGGTTGAGGTTGGTGGAGGCTCAGCCGCTTTTAGTTGAGGCGCGGGAACGGCCGGTGGAGAAAATAAGGCCTCAACCTAATCCGTGTGAGGGCGCTGAAACAGCCCCAATGTGTGCCCGGCTGTCAGATCCAGACCGTGGTCACTTTATGACAGGAGGTAAGCACCGTATGGCATGCGGCTTGTTAAAAATAACCGCGGAAGCAGCGTTACACGTATCGCTTCGTCATAGAATTACAATCCGTCGAGGTGGATCTGATATAGGGTCTGGGTCAGGGGTACGTTCGAACATCGAAGCATCAGTTAGGCCGTACACTGTACGGCCTAGCCGCAGCCTGCCGGTGGCAGCCTTCACTGATTGCCACCGAGGAGACTAATCTCATCACAGCCTCACACCCTGATCGTGGCACAGGAACACTGTGTGAGCCTGAAGACTAAGGAAGCTGTGGAGAAAGACCGTGCGTGTGTT